>UELV01156890.1:0-15943 GCA_900490015.1 Megastigmus stigmatizans
GAGAGAGAGAGAGAGAGAGAGAGAGAGAGAGTGATAGCAAACAGGGCGTTCCGAAGAGCAGAGAGATAATAAAAAGGCCGAGAAACGTGAGTCGGAGCGCTCGGGCCCCTGCACCGAGCACATAGCAGGGATAGATTCTTCTCGCATGCGGGACCGCCGCTACGGCTTTTTGCCTGCACTGGGCCGCTCGTTAATTGGACGCCCGTAGAAATTGAGCAGCTCGCACTTAATCAAGCAAAATGTCGGATCGAGTTTGTAAGCCCGTAAGGTGTAGTCTAGCTCGGAAGCTTTTCGTGCAGATTCCAGACAGCGGTTATTCTCACGTCGTCCGCCGCCGCCGCGGCAGCACCAGGGGATAATAGGCGAATCGGCCTGCGCGCACCTCCTGGATTAGCCGCAGCTCCTGCAGCCATCGGCTCTATCTTTCATCAGCAGTCAGTGACGCCTGCACCTTTTTATTTTCACCTTCCGCGTTCATCCACATTTTCGGCGCACTTTCAAACCCTCGCTCGCTTCTTGAGCTATTTATTTTCACGCGATTAAGATGTTTCAACACATTTATCAAGTCGTGCATTTTACAGAATTTTTTACTTCCCAAAATATACAAAAAGTGAAATATCTATGAGCGAGCTAAAAGCTTTCGTTTTTAAAGGATGACGTGCTATATATTTTCTGATATCGAATAGAGCTAATTTAGTTTGGAAAACCTTCCTAATTCTGCAATATTACGATAAAGTTATTATGGTATGATTGAAAACCTATTTCGTGATTTGTTGCTCATTGTTTATCTGAAAATCTATACGTAGGCGAACTCTTAAGTAATTCCGCTAGCAAAATAGCCATTTTATAGGTACACAAAAAGATTTTAGGCTCACACAATTATAAGTACAAGCAGTAAAACAATATAGAAATCTATAAAAATGAGTGATGTAGAAATGGGCCGATTTCTGGCAGGTTCACATCTTCAAAATTTTTTGCTAAAGTTGTATTATTAGCTGCTGGAGCAGTTTGAATTTGATTCTAGACCGTTATTACATCTTAGCAGACATAATAAATTTACAATGAAATCGTAAAATTGCGATATAAGCAGCATTGTTTGGACGTTTAAGCGGGGAGCGCTGCAGCCATCCAGTCTAAAATGTCCGTCCATTCTCACGATTCCCAATTAAAAATTTTACAACTTCCAGCGGCAGCAGCAATAACCTCTAAAAGTGATCGCCGCGCTGGCTGCAATTATACACATCGTAATGGCGTATCCTCGGCAAGGACGAAATCGACTCGTAGAAAAAGTCTGCCGTTGCCGTTGTCCAATGCAACGGCAACGGCAACGGCAGCTGCAGATATTCGACACCGGTTGCGCTGGCACCGCTGCAGAGGAGTTTGCGAAAGCTCCTCTACTCGGATCGTTTCCGGCTCGGTTCGCTATCGGCTGCGGCATAGATGTACAGCGCCGCGGCGTTAGCCGCGAGTAGCGCCGAGTACGTGGCCCAGCTCGAGTCCTTGCAGCTGTTGACACATCGCGCGTCCTCCACGCAGCTGCGATTATTCGCGTTCGCGCGTAGGCGACTAATGATATGGCTGGTAGACGACGACGACTACGACGACTACGACGACTGCGAGGACGACGACGAGGTGCGCAAGATCGAGCTGCAGCGATGCGCGCACACGGAGAATAGAATGCGCCTCTCGCGAACGGGGCACCGCCTTTAATTCAAAAGGCGACGCCGACGACAATGTATCGACCCTGAGCATCCATTATGACACTATCCTCATTTTCTCGCGGATTCCTTCTTTCTCTTTCACTCTCGAGGCGCTTGCAGCGGCTTGCGTAACGTGTCGCCGAACGCTCTGACACCTCGTCGTCGTTGTCGTCGTTGTCGTCGTTGTCGTCGTCGCCGGCACTCGGGACCGGCTCGACTCTACGCGCAGGAGGATCTTGCGGCAAGGAAAATTTCCTCTCTCTCTCTCTCTTAGCTCAACTCAACTCGCGTTGCGCAAGTCCAAATTTACGACGTATTGCTGGTTTGATAAGGAATTCGTGTCTTGTCAAAAAAGCTGCTCGCGCGCGGCTATGCCAGACACTAGCTCTGCCGTATATGAAGGTTTTATTATATCTCGTGGATTGTTCGAAAGATGAAGCAGTTACATTCTGCCTACGACAATTAATTTTCTTATAAACAGGATTTTACTCCTTTTCCTCGACAATAAGCTTATGCTCTTGTCGAGATTTTCACTTTGAACAAAGGACTCGCTGTGTTATAGCTGCGTATGCATGCATGCCATGTATCGAGCAGATTGGAATTTTATATTGTTCTTTGACATCTCTATTTTCTAGTAGTTTAAGCAACGATTTCCTCAATGACATCTCAAATTTAGCGTTTTTTTCGCATTCCACTTGCGCCGCGCGTGACTCACGAGCCCGTCTACGTCTACCTACCGATCTATCCGCAATCGTCTTTTCACTCGTCATCCTGCAGCTTGCAGTAGGTAGCTCAAATTATAATGACTTGTAATTCGAGAAAATGTTTTAACAGCACGAGTCGCCTGTCGATCACAACCTGATGCCGTATTTCTAAATAATTTCCAAATCTGCACGCATCATTTATTTATCAAAAATAATTAGAAATAAATATATATTTATTTGACCTGATGCAAATAATTGGTTGATCGTTGGTAAATGGCACGAGTACGAGTAGTAGGTAGTAGGTGGATGTCCGATGATAAAAATAAATAAAAATTGCTCAATAATCTATGATTGGCATAAGCGTCCTTTGTTGCGGCTAAGCAGCTAAGCAGCTAAGCAGCTAAGCAGCTGTATTTGACAACAGTTGAACGGCCGAGTTTTTTGTAACATCCTCTGCGGGAGTCGTCGTTTCCAGAGCCGAGCGAGCGATTGCGACCACGCAAATCGTAAAGCCAAAGCAGCACATTTCGCAGCTAGCGACTCGGCTAGCGAGCTACTAGCGTTTTTCCCTTCCTTCTTTCTTTCTTCCATCTCGGATCAGCGACAATGGCGGCACGCTCCGCTGCTAAAATCGATCTCCGCGGTCCACATCGAAGTTGCGCCTATACTGCGGATTAACCAACGCGACGGCGGCCGACGATGTGTCAATACTGATGCAGATCCCCCCGAAAAGCTGGACCGCCGCCGCCGCCGCCGCCGCCGCCGCCGCCGCCGCCGCTACTGTTACCGCGGATCAACGAGCTCCGGGATTTCGTCAACTCGTATAATTTCACAGATTCTTTACTGCCGATCGTTCACCTCTCGCGCTCTCCTTTTCTCTCGGCTCGCAGCCCGGCGTTTTCGCCTCGATATCCACGCCACGGCGCGCACCGTCTTAAATCTTTCCTCCCCCGGCTTTAACGGTCGGGCCTTCTTTGGCGGAATATCTCGCGCCATCCGACACAACTCGCGGGGAGCCCCTTGGCCTTTTCGACTTTTCTGCCAAACTCTCGCGACGGCTCGACTCTTGCGCAAGCTCGGAAATTTGATTCGCCTCTCCGTAGTCGATCACTGGGAATTCAGCGTCCAACAGAGCTGGCGCATCGCTGATCCTGGGAAACGCTCGCCCTCGCGACTTTGACTTTTTAAGGTTTTTATTCTCCGCTTTTATGCAGCAAATAAGTTACGAAGCGCCGTTGTATTAAAATCTGCAGCATCGCACGTAAATTTTCTCGCTCGATCGCAAGATCAAAGTTCTCAAACTGGAGGGAGGTTGCGCCAATTTGACTAGTTTAGATGCGAGGATACGTTTAGAAATAGACTTTATGTGCAGAGAATAATAAGTTTAACAACTTGAGTATCCTCCTGTTGCAATGGAATATTATTCTAAATATTATTTCTCTCGAATGGATGAGCGATAGGATTGTTAATAATAAATTTCTGTATATTAGAGTGAATAAACAGTCGCGATAAGATGCTAAAATGCAGAAGCATGAAATTGGAGGCACAGGAACGTAGACGCGGTGCGAGTCGGCTGCATCGACAGCAAGAGCCGCATCGATTGTATCGTCCGCCATTTTGGAAAAAGCTGCACGTACACACATAGCGTCGACGCAACAATGCGTGGAATCGTCGGCTCGGTCGTATGGAACGGGAGGGAAGGAGACGGAAGGAGACGGAACGAGACGGAACGAGACGGAACGACGGCGCATCCTAGAGCCAAGTCAGATAAGTGCGCGGATAGAGGGGCTATAGGTGAGACTCGGAGTCTCGCGCGCGCGCGCACGTGTGGCCTGCACGCCAAGTTCCTCGATTGGTCAAGCGGTGGTCGCGAGCGAGAAAGAGTCGTAGCCCCCGATGGTGGGAGGAGCGCAGCTCTACTAATGCGCCGCCGCTGCTCCTCGACGCCGCGTGTGTGCAGTGCGAGCACATATCGCACCGACATGCATAATGCATTCAGCGAGCCGAGCTCGCGTAACTCGCGCGGCACGCGATGTCTGTGCCTCGATGCTCAGTCGCGGTCCGCCGGTCGATCGACTGCAGCCAGACCTCTCGATTACGCCGTGATTTTAACATCAGGAACTACATTCTCATCGGTTTTTTCATGCTTTGGGAAAATGTGGATTAAATGCGGCGTGAAAGGTTTCAGATGCTAGGGAATGCCGATCTGAGATTGATGTGCAGACGATATAAATACTTAATCACATAGCATCCGGGGTTATATTTTTAAAAATTCGGAAAGTCATGTACGCTTTTGCACTCTATGATAACATAATTATATGGGAAGGTCATGTATGTAAAGAACCATTTGTATAATACTTTTACTTCGAAAGGAGATACACGGATATTTTGTAATAAAGAGCACCATGGTGAAAAGTATCTGATATAAAAAAATGTTGACCCCTATGCTAAGGGAAAAATGTAATAAACTTAGCTTGGAACCAATGTCTTACATAATATCTGATGGAATGTATCCACTTCGATATAATTTATTATTGCATAGTAAACGTTGAAATCGTTATAAACTTTGCGAAAATCAATGTCCCTATTCACATTTTACGAGACACAATGAGTTCATGCATATAGAATAATCATTAACAAATATTGAAGGTAAAGTGTAAATACTTTAATGCGATTTCTAAAACTACTGGTTGTTCGCACTTTTATTTCAAGTAGCATAAGAGTTTGCAAATGATTCTGAATGACCAAGAGAAAATAGACACTTTAATTTGTATGCAATTAAAAAGCAATAAAAGCGGGGTTATACAGAGTGATTTAAAGGAACCACAAATATGTAAAAGAGGTTCGGTCGAAGCTTTAAAATTTATTATCTTCGTTTTAGAAGGTGGAGTAAATTTGAAAACAAAAATCTTTTAATGATTGTTTATTTTGCTTAAGAAGTAATAAATCATCAAAAACTGTATGGCCAATAATCCTATCAATGAGTTGAATTGGTTGTTTACATTAAAAAAAAAAAAAAAAAAAGAACTAAAATATATAGGTCCTTATTTATTATCTATATAATTACGTAATTTATCTTACAAAATTTATTATGGCATTCATAATTTGCTAGCAAAAAATGGCCAGATAAATGATCGTAGATCATTGTTGAACGATATTTTTTTACGTCATATTGTCATTATCAGAAAAATTTAAACGTCCTAATTAGCTGAACCACAGCTCACTCACTTGTTCATACATTCAATCACTTATGTTTATTTATTAAAGATTTATTCAAGGCGGTATCAATTTGTCTGTTATACCCAGCATTGTATACATGCATAATAATTTTTGTTTATAAAACGATTCGAGACTATGCAAGTAGAAACAGGCGGATATATCAAGACGCGTATTACTTAATAGTGCTATCAATTTTTCATGGGACCATAAACTTTAAAATTTGTGTATGTACTGCCACAAATTTAAAACTAAAATTCATATTGAGTCATATCGGCTATTGAGAGTCAGTTTTGATTTTTTTTTTAAAGCGAAAAGAAGGTTGAGGATAAAAAAATGTAGGATAGCTCACGTCTGTACAATAGCCTGCTAGAGTCGTATTGTTCAGTAGAAAAATGCCTAGCCGTCATCTTCAAGGAACTCGCGTGTACTCGGCGTGAGCGCTGCGGCTGCAGCCGAGAGCGCAAAATAATGTCATAAAAATTGTCGAGGAAGAAGAAGAAGAAAAAGAAGCAGAAGAAGAGGCAGAAGCGGTGAAGCGATTTCCAGAAGGAAAAACTGCTTGCCGGTGCGACTCGGAAAAAGAAAGCGAGCTAAGCGCAATGGAGGAAGTGAAAAAAGAGGTTTTAATAACAAGGTGATTAGCACGGAGAGGAGGAAGGCTCTCGGGACGATGCCGTGGCCACTGCAGACGGAACGGACTCGGAGCGCAAGAGCAGAGCAGAGCAGAGCAGAGCAGAGCAGAGCAGAGCAGAGCAGAGCAGAGCAGAGCAGAGCAAGAATGCTAATACGGTTTACGAGCTGACGAGAAGCTGCTCGCGAGATTCCAGACTCGTAGCTGCGCCGCCGCGGTGAATCTCGGCTGCATGGCTCTTAGCTTTGCCGGGAATTCCAGGTCGCGCGCGCGCGCGGCGCCCGCGAGATGAATTCGCACGCACACGTGCAGCAAGAGCCGAGTTCTCGCGCTCATTGTCGTAGTCGATCGCCACTGGCCAAGGCTCATTCGATTCGCTGGGAAAAAAGTGCGTAAGTCGCCGGGCTGGCGATTACTTTACCGGGAATCGTCCTAGTACTTTTTTTACGTTGCGTTCGCTTGGCACTCATTGTTGTAGGTTGCGTCTCGAGCTGCTCCCATGTTTTTCGGATACAACTAGTGGCTTCAATTTTTTCCTCAATTTTCGTTGTAACATTTTTATTGAAACTCGCTTTACTGCAACTTTATAATCAGGTCTAATCGTATTGGTCGAACATAATATCTAAAACAGTAGCAAGAAATATAGATATACTCCATCGTTCATTATGTCCATTTTCGTTTTTCACCTCAAACTCGAATTGTTAGACAATGGCCGTAGTCCGAATAATATTATTGCTTTTTCAATAAATCATTACAAATGTTGTAATCTTCTCTCATTACGGCATAGAATAATAGGAACTAGTCATTAGCTCCAATGTTTTGTGATTTTTTGTCAAAATACTTTTTCCCTAGCTTCGAAGCATTGCGTTTCCATAATAGAAATATTATTGAATAATTATGTGGAGCGAAGGTGCCCCGAGCTTCCTTGTTTGTTTGTCCAGCCCAGCTAACTTCAACAACAATGTTATTGTCGTAAAAAATTATTTATTTCGTCCGCTACAGGTGTCAATTATTTGTTATGAAATTAAGCTATTTGTTTCGTGTCATAATATTTAGTAATTTCATTACAAAAGTAAATTAAGCTCGGCGCGGCGAGTCTAGTTGCAGTAACGCTGCTGCTCTCCTTAATCGTGTCCAAATTTTCGTGGATCGAAATCGAGTGCGGTCCCGCAGCGCGCGAGTCTTTTTCTCTCGACCGCGGAAGCCAAAATTCAACTGCAGAGGCCGAAAATGGTAACCGGACCCTATTGTGCGCCCGAGTCAAAGAAATGGCTCGGTAATCATGCGTTGTGCTCTCTCTCTCTCTCTCTCTCTCTCTCTCTCTCTCTCTCGCTTGCGCGCGCGCGTGAGCAATGCAAGAAAACTCGACGATACTGATCCCGACTAAGACTAAACTGTCGGCCGATATTTTTAAGGTTCTAAAAAGCAGCTGCACAACCGAAACGAAACGTCGAACGGTCAGAGCAATTGGTCAATAGCGGTGAAAAATAGCGGAGGACAAAAAAAAAGCGGATCAGAGCGGGAGAGAGAGAGAGAGAGAAAGAGAGAGAGAGAGAGAGAGAGTGAGAGAGAGAGAGAGAGAGAGAGAGACGGGAGGAAAGGCGTGATAGCGCGGGAGAGGAGAAGCGTATAAAAAAGGGAGAAGAAAAAAACGACTAACCGAGTGGCAACATAACAATGGGCCGCGTTGGCTCGGTTGTGTGCGCGCGGCGCGCTAGAAAGAGGAAAGACACAAGAGAGAGATAAAGAACAGACGAAAGCGAAAGGATCTTTTGGGCGGGAGTACGTAGTTATACACTGCATAGTTCGATATCCCCGTGAGCCACTGGAGCCACTGGAGTCACTGGAGCCACTGTAGCTGCTCGAGTACAGAGTAGTGTTACACACGCAGAGAGAAAAAGCAGCCTGTCGTTTTTTTTTACGATCGTCGCAATTGTGCGGTAGCGATTAATATCGCCGTCCGATGGCCTACACCGGCGTCCTGGAAATTATTGTCAGAGCTGGTGAGCAGCGAGCCGCCCGAGGGCGATGCTAAACTGCTCTCCCTCTCTCTTCCTGCCCAATAATACGAGATATAGCTGCGCACCGCTGCAGAGCCTCGGCTTAGTTGTCTTTTGTCGGGAGGAGCGTGTCGCAATCGCTGCTCGCGTTCGGCTGTACACGAGCTACTCTTAAGCCACTATGACGCGGGAGAGCTCGCGATGACTCGGTACCACCCACCGCAGCAGCAACAGCAACAGCAGCGACAGCAGCAGCGGCAACGGCATGAGCCGCGAGCTGCTCCGTTTTGTGTTCTTACCTACTAGTGCGGCCGCCGCAGCTCCTTTAATCCTCGGCGGTGATCGGTTCGGTAATTATCGGCTAACTGGGCCAGCTGCTGCTATATAACGCACTCGGTTTCTACCGGCCACTCGGTAATTCTCTCTAGCCGCGCGTCTCGCTCTCTTTTCTTTTTTCATTCTCCGCGCGCAAAGCTAGCCAGCGGTCGAGTGTGTAAGGACTCGCGATCGACGGAGTCACCAAAGGGAAAGTGACAAGTGCCGACTCGAGTGCCGACTGGAGTGTCTACTCGAGTGCGGATGATGATGCTTTTGCAACGCAAAGGCCCGGGACGATATCTAGCGATCGATATCCCTCGGCATCGATGACCATCGAGAGTTCGACACCGTTCGACAGCTCGTACCGACAATTATTGTACAAATGTTCTTTTTCACTTTCTATAACGCCGCGCACTGACCGACTCTCGCGCCCCGGAGCTCTAATGAAATCTTAAGTAACTCGCACGAGTCCTTTCATTGTTTTCGAATTTGTCCCGCTGCGAATGAGACGGATGATTGCCAATTCACTAGCTAGCTAATCGCGCTGATTGTGAGTTGAAACTCTATTATTTCCTAAACTTCTATTTACATTCTTTTAAACGCTATTTAACGTCCTACACACTTCACACTTTGTTTTAATATGGAAAAAAATGTTGTAAACAAATATAATAAACAATGTACATTAGCGTAGAGTAAATGAATAAGTTAAATTCATAAAAGTTTCTTTAAAAAAGCCATGAAGCTTTTTTTCCAGGCTTCGTCGCAATTACAAGTAATGGCTTTTGAATAACGCCAGCTCGCTCATTATTATCCTGCAGACTTGGGAAATTCTCTCGTTAATGCAGCTGCCGTAGTTGAATTCAAACAAAGTTGCCTTAAAATTTTCTATCGCTATACTAACCGACGACAGAATTAATAACTGTACTCAGAAAATTCTGTAACAATTGTAACATTTTAGTCTAAAATGCATAATGCACCTTGAAATAATTTCACCCATTTTCAAGTGAGCGCCACGTGTTTGCTCTATTGTTACGATAGTCAATTGCCTTTGAACTTTCCTACAAACGCTGCTAATTTCTTCTTTATTTTGCTCTCTCTCTCTCTCTCTCTCTCTCTCTCTCTCTCTCTCTCTCTCTCTTTCTCTCACTCTCTAGACAACTCGAAAAGCGATACTTTGCTTATATAAAAGTGAATAAAAGAGTATATTAATTATATGACTAATAACGTGCAGTGTATTTTCAAACAAGCAATTTCCTGCATTTTTCTTATCGAACTTGAACGTTTTCATCGATGGATGCAAACGCAGTCGTTTACCTCGAAGGAGGCCGCGGTAGGTAAGAGTAAGGAGTATTTTTTTCCTTATTCGAATGTACCGGGAAATGCGTCCTTATTTCAAGAATTACGATATAAATAAGGCGAAAGACGCTCAACAGCGTCAATATATCCATGGTGTAGGTTCGCGCGTCTTAACGCAGAATAGGTGGGAACTGGGAACTGAGAACTAGCGGTGGCTTCCAGGAGCGTAGAAGCTCCTCTGTTTTGTTCCGCGTAGCTTAGTCCATAAGACTACCATTTGGAGCAATGTGCTTATACACGATTTAAGCCTTTGCGAGCTCTATACGCTAATGGCGCGATTCGCAAGTCTGCGCTGCGTTGCCGATGCAGCTGAGCGGACGATCTAAAATAGTCATCGGACTCAGACTGCAGTAGTCTGAGTTATCTGACTAATTAAACAAAAATTCTTATTCATCCTCCAAGATTGGATTGCTCGAACTACGGTACGAGTTGGGATTTTGACGAGTTGGGGATATTTGCCTTGTTTATGCATCCGAATAATAATCTCCGGGAAAATGCCCGAGCGCAATAAATAAAGTGTCCGATGCTTTTCAATCAGTCGCGAGCAGCAGTAGTTTATATCTGTGCGCAATCATTTGGCCGCAGCCAGCGAATCCATCATCATCTGTCGTTGCGAATAAAAAAAGGTTGCGCATGTATAAAAACGTATAAAAGCTAAGGTATAAATAATTGTGCGTCAAAGTGCAAAGAGTAAAACGGTAAAAATGAGTAAAATCGGCGATAAATCAGCCGGGGAGATGCGTCACGGTGAAAGTGCGGCTGCTGCGCCACTGCGCCGGTGTCGAACAATTATACAGAAAAGTGCAAGGGCAATAAAACGAAAATAAGAGTAGATCGGCGCTTAGCTAGCTGCTACTTCCTCTCTACGATGCTATGCGGCACGCGCCTTATACACCACACGCTTGCAGACTCGACTCTATATAGGTATATACGGAGGCGCGCGCCTAAACGAAATGGAAAGTGAAGCCTTGCGCCGCAGCCGCCGCCGCCGCCGCCGTCGCTGCTGCAGGCATGGGAAGGAGAGAGAGAGAGAGAGAGAGAGAGAGAGCACTGCAGCACGCAACAGAGATATGATGCACTGCATCTGCACGCGTGAGAAGAGAAGAAACCGCTCGCTCAGCGGAACATCAGCCTCGTTTTGTTTTGCCTACACTCGCAGTCTAATCACGCGGAAGATTCGCCTCCCGCGCAGCCCACCGATCCCCTCCTGCCCCGACCGCCTGATACATATATGTATATGGAGCTATTACACATTCTTCCCACACGCGAACGCCGACTGCACGCATCCGTAGGTGCTCGCTGTATAATAGCGCCAACACCGAGGCTCGAGGCTCCTTCCTTCCCTGCATGTCTCGCGCGCCCGCAAAGAGAGAGAGAGAGAGAGAGAGAGAGAGAGAGAGAGAGAGAGAGAGACAAGTGGGCCGCCGCTCTCGAGGTTGGCCATGTATGGTCCTAAGGCTATCGTAGACCGTTTACGGGACTATAGGAACCCTCGCGCGAGCGCTTCCTTATTTTCGCGCGCCGAAACATTCCAAGCCTTGGCTAAGCTTCGCCTACTTCGGATATTCTATACTCGCGATCATTTCTGCATCGCAACTGTTCCTGCAGCATTACGAGTCTGCCTCTCGTTCCTGACTGCATTCGTTTTTGATCTTTATCGACAAATTTTCAGGCGGCCGGGACGATTTGCAAGTCCAATGCTGCCGCTCCATTGGCAATTTGTACTCCCGGCTCCAACTTCGATTCTAAATGCCGAGCCGCCGCAATTCTGCCAAGATGAATGTGTGAGCTTCGGACCTAATGACGATAGATTTCAACGGGAAAAACTTCAACTTTCCTGTGGAATCTCGAAAAGCGAGATAACGAGCTGCATTCTTTTTTTCCGAAAAATTACATCGTAAAAATTCGTGGTCGTGCAACTGTCTAAAGTTTTCTGCCTGAAGATCTGCGATAATCTTTTCAATCACTATTATGCTCTAGGTATTTTGTTGCAACAAATTAAAGTATTTTTCTTAACCTCTTCTTAAGAATGTATCATTTTTAAAATTTCGTGAGATCAATTAACTGCAGTTACTTAAAGTCCCAGAGATTGAAACAAATTAAAAGTGCTTAAAGTGAATATTTTACTCTTACATGCGGTTATATTCCATTTTAACGCTTCCAAATGATAAAAAGTTGTACTGACAACTTGAATTTCAACTCCTAACATCGTATTATTTTAGTACTATCATTCGGTGAATTTTGAAAAATAATTTTATTATTAAGAATTAACATATTTAAATATTAATTCTTTTTCATTTTTCATTTTTATGTCTAAGATAGAGCTGTCTATATCTTACTAAAGATGGGCAAGTAGACAGTCTCATGCTCGAAACAATTTATTATTTTATATATTTTTTTTCTTATAATCAATTACAATCTTTTTACTCCAATATAAAAATTTTACATAGTTTTACTCAATTTCGGTTTTCTTAGAGTTTTCTTACTCTATATTTCTCTTTTGTTGGTTGTTGTCTGTATTGAATAAAATTACACAGATCTTCTCGCATTACAAAGAAAAGAGCGGTACATCCTTTGAGAATGCCTTGGCTCGTGGTAATCGATAAATTTTCATATTGTAAAATTTTGACGAGCAATAAATTCATCGTAATTTAAAATTCTGTTCTATTTTTAAACTGATTCTGTAGTTTAGAAATAACTTATCCAATTATTGTACACGGTCACGAGATAATTAATATTAAAATATAATTGTAAGCTTCGAAGCATCAACAAATTTTGAAATATTCTCGAAACGTTTATTTTGTATAGAATATTTAGAATATCGGATTCTATTTTGGTCGCTGATTACAATATAGCTACTTGTTATACTTTTCCAGTGCAAGTATTATCGTATTGACTCATCCCTATATTATGTAAACAATCGATATTCTGTGTATTTATCTATTATAATCTGATTTAAATTTTGTCTTCGTACTAATATATTTTTCCAAATTATATATTATGAAATACCAAGCTATGTTATCAACAAATGAAAAATTTTTAATTTAGTGCATAATAAAACGCGAATATAAATAAAAGCAAGTAAGTGCATGAGTGTATATACTATAAATTTTTAAGCTGATATTATAAATAGATCAATCACTAAAAAATTTAATTTTTAATTAAATCTGGTCAAGAGAACGATAATTGGACAAGTATTCATATTTATTGTATGGGCGTTTCAGTAAACGTATCCCGTCAGGCCTGTCATCTTTGCAAGAATATGTTTACAATTATATATACCTTATTGTAACGAATGAAAATTTAAATATACACAGAAAAATAATGATTTGAATTCTAAGAATAATAATGAATTGTAAATTATATATATATATATAGAGTTATATATATATAGTTTGATGTCGCTCAGTTATCCATAAATAGTTGAGGAAGGCGACGAAAGTTTCCGCACCGTCATAAATATTAGTACTTGTTCGTATTTATAATATTTATATAGTTCGGAAGAAAGTTCGTTTATTAAGACAAAGTAATAAAAACGAGTGTAGTGAAAAAAAGTATAGCCAAAATAATTAATAAAATGGACTTATATGCAATACTAGGATGGGGTTTTTCGTTATCTATTTTGTTTGTCCTCGCTATAGTTTGGGCGGTAAGAAATTAATGTTATAAATAAGTTATAAATTATATTCTAAATAAGTATAGAGTTTTCGGTAGCTTAAGAAAAAAGCAATGACTGTTTTCGTTTTAATAGGGCAAAAGAATGACCTTGTAATATACACGTTAATTAATCTTATTTTACCACAAGTATAACAAAGCAAATTTAAAGCGTAAACTTAACAGAAAAATAATTTAAATCCATATGTAAAGGAATAACCGACATTTTATATTTTGAGCAGCAGCCACCTGGAAATCTTCGACCCCCACATGGGCATTATTCGCCCAATGATCCGGGTAGCTATTGCACGCCATCTTCAAAGGGTGAGACTAAACAAGAAAAAGAAAAGTGGTATCCGTACGCGGCTGGACAAACAAATAATTAAAAATTATTATAACTTATGATGGATGGAAAATTGAATAAATAATGGCAAAATTTAACTATTATTATTTTTGTTAGAACCCATCATTTTTCTTAGTTCCTACTATTTCTTGTACATTTAACAAAACAATATAACGTAGTATATAGTTGCTATATATACTTGCATATAAATATGTAATCATACATAATTATACATGAAATTATTTTTACCCGGGTTGCTATTTCATAAAGCATAAAGTTGCATAAAGTTCAAATCAATTCAACCGCAAATGTCCGACAATACCTAAAGAATTAAAATATAGTGCAAATGCTTTCAACATGGTTTCGTGACACTATTAATTTTATTCGCTATCGTCAACTATTAAAAACTATAGCTTCAAAGGAACTTGTATACTATATTCTTATTGTTTGTCTATACACATGATTCTAGCTACTTTGTATATTTATCGGAGCGGCTCATCGTTATTATCGTCGAATCAATATACTTTCATGCCAATTAATTTTACAGTGCGTAAGTAAATGTGTTATTAATCGTGCGAACAAATCAGTACCTGTACAAAAGTTATGGAATATTTTTGCAGCATATGTGATATAAAGAAATATTAATTATTATTGAAAAATAAATATTTTTGAATCGAGGGTTGAATATTATATCAAGTATATATATATATATATATATATATATAATCGCGGTGACAAGAGGTGACATTAGGTAGTATATATTCCAGCAGCACAGCTCAATGCCATACGCGCAAAGAGCGTTCCAGCGGAAATTCCGAAATTCCCGCGGCGCAGGTCGCCGAGGAGTCGAGCGCCTATACCACGAGACTCGTCAGATTTTGGTCCGTCGTCGATAATTCGCTGCAGGTGGCATTAATGCGCGCGTCGGGCTGCGCGGAGGACGAGTAGATGGAGGATTACCCAGCGGCAGGTAGCCGCCGCAATCTGGGAAAGGAATGACCCGTATTCGCACCTGCGCTCGCAGGGGGACGACTCGCCGCGGCTCCGGGCATACATATATACGTATACGTATACCTTACGCACCAGTGGTATAGATATTCCCCGGCTGCAGTCTTACAAATACGGAGTTCCTCCTTCTGCAGCGAGGCCTTTGAGTGTCCATATACGAATGGGACGAGAGGCCGCGCGAGCTCCTCTATACTATATACATGCGTGCGGCAGTGCTCCAGCTATCGATGCTCCACTGCACGCAGCGCAATACTATCGGCATGTATATGTATACGCACGGTTCGTGCACATTTGCTCGATAATGGCCATTTAACGTTAATGGAGGCACGCGGCCATTTCCATATGATTGATTCGCCATTAGGGCTCTTTCCCACAGCCGAGAGAGATTCTCTAGGCGACGCGTCCCCGACTAGTCGCCGCGCGCAGAGCCTCGTGGGATGACAGCTGTGGAGTCGCGCATCTCTGCATCAGGGTGGAGTCTCTCTCTCTCTCTCTTTCACTCTCTCGGCTCTGTTTTCTTCGAATCAGTTTTACTTTCTAGACGGGCAATTGCGGCGCGCGTAGTCCCACCGCTCGACTCCCGAGCCAGCATCGCCCAACCATATAGACACTGCATGCACAATCTAGTCGCGCCGCCGCCACCGCCGCCGGAGTAGGAGTAGGAGCTGGTATATGGAAAAAGCTCGAGCTTCGAGCTCCTTCCCTCTCTCTCCCCGCTGCGCATATGTATATACATGTATACATACATATACTTACACACTCGCAACTTTTTTTCATCCCGAGCTGGGCGCACGTGCACCGCTGAGGCTCCGCTGCTGCATATAGGCGAATAAGAAGCGGAAAGAAGGCTGCCGTACACTTTTCTTCTGCGTCCTCGAGTTGCTGCTGCTCCGTATAGTCACGTGTGTGTGTGTGTGTGTGTGTGTATGAGCGCGAGCAGTGCACTCGCGAGAAAAACGGAGCGATAGACTCGGCTGTGTATAGAAAAAGAGAGAGAGAGAGAGAGAGAG
>UELV01156892.1:0-16184 GCA_900490015.1 Megastigmus stigmatizans
GTAATAATTAAGAGTAAATAAATTAAAAATTGCTATACTGGTATAGTAATTATTAAAATAATATTTTCTAGAACTTAGCATACTTCAATTTTACTATACTGTCTACTAAACATTAGTAAACAGCGACTCTGTCTCACCATTGCTGAATATTATAGTAATTTTTCATGAAGTTTCTCGCAATTTTTAGTGAACTATTTTTCTCCGTGTACTGTTGGATGAATCACGGAACTCAAGTTTTGTAGCAGCTAATTATAAGCGCATTGCTCGTGAGAAATTGTTTGCTTTGATTCCAGGTGAGTTAAGTCTTTCGAACACTGCACACGTACGACACGTGCACATCGTACAAGCTGTCATGATCAGCTGGGGAGAGAGTAGAGTAACAAAAATGTGGAGTCGAATTAATTGTTTCACTGTTGGCCGAATAATGAAGTACATCGCAAGATCATGTAAGTCCCTTATATCCCTTTTAAAGCGTGTCACTAAAGTCGACGTGTGCAGTATACGTTGTGTGAGCCTCCCCCTCCCCCCGTTTCCTCCCGCTTCTCTCTCGCTCCTTCTCCCTCGTTCTCGCGCTCGAGAATTTTGAAGGTGAACGGTTAAGTACGTCCCGGTCGCATCGTCACGAATTTTCGCGTTCATCCGTCAGGGGAGTCGCGGTGCATAAAAAACACGAAACTCGAGCGAAAATCAGCTCTGCCGCTTGAGCCGCCGGTCCTTCTTTTCTTATTCTTTTTTTTTCTTTTCACCTTTGCATATACATACATGTGACGCGCGCGCGCGGCGTTCGGAGCCGCCTGAGGCGAAAAACCGTCAGAAGACTGTAGCAGAGAGAGATGGAAAAAGCATTACACGAGTCCTCTCACTCCTGCGCTGCAGGTCTCAGCTCTTCTCTGCCCCGCTGACTCTACCTCTCGTTTGCGCGCCCCCTTGCAAGAGATGACGGAAGCACTTTGGGTGTATATATAATGTGGCCGGACTCCGGACTAACCTCGCACACACTCACACACACACACATACACACGGACAAACAAGAGAGCGCAGGACGATCGAGGCAAGGGAATAAAAGCTGGGCTGCGCGGCAAAAGAGAAAGAGAGAGAGAGAGAGAGAGAGAGAGAGGGAGATGAAGCACGCCCTTCGCGAGACAGCGCAATGTATGCGGGCCTCACAGAGTGCAGGGAGGCGCGAATATAAATCACCGCGCGTTATGCCCATGCGCGGCTCGCCGGGGTCCTCGCATGCATTCGCAGCTCTTATATATATGTATGTAAGTATATACACATACGTATATACTTGTATATAAGACGCACATGCGATCCGCTGCTGTATGCCCGCGAGGGGCACCGAATCTGCACGGCCCGATCCTCCTCCGCCATACCCGTGCGCCGCAGCTCTATATCGGCGCGGCGACTCGACTTGGCTTCCCCCCAGCCCTCTTATATATATATCGTTCAGCTGTGCGCGCCAGCGGAGCCGCGAGAGCCGAGAGTCGGTGCAGGCCCGCTCTTTGCTCCCCCACGCGACTCGCCTCATTTGCGTCTCCTTACGTATGATCATTCACTTATGCGCTGCTGACGCTGCACCAGCTCGCCACCGCCGCCGCCGCCGCCGCCGCCGCCGCCTCCACCACCGACTCTCTTGCGCGCGAGTATTTGGTCATCCGATACTTGAAGCCTTCCACGTCAATTACGGCTAACGTTTTCATTTTAATGAAGTGGGAAATGTACCCGGACGTAATCACTATATCGTTTTACGCCTCGCTTTATCCCCTTTCGCTCGCTGCCCCGTAGCTTTTTTTACTGTCGCTGCACACAACACGCTCATTTTGCATTCGCTACTTTTATCGCTCTCTCTCTCTCTCTCTCTCTCTCTCTCTCTCTCTCTCTCTGCCTGCCTGCCTGCCTGCATATGCGGCCTGTTCATTGCTTACTTGCCATCAGCCCGGCTCTCTCTCTCTCTCTCTCTCTCTTTCTCTGCAGGCCGTAAAGTCAGTATAGGCGAGGGGAGTCCCGAGAGCCGCAAGGGAAAACACGCTCACTGCGTTGCACTTTGCGACGAAATAATTAGCGATCTTTTACCGGGACTATTAACAATCACACTTTCTTTCATCGTCAAATTTTTCAAAAGCGACTTTATGCTTCTTTCTTGTGCAGCCTCTATATATGTACTTGCACAATAGCTGTCTGCGCTTATTATATATAAGCTATATTTATTATGCTAAAGCACTGCGCACAGGCCGAGAACATTGAAATATCCGACTTTATTTACTGCTTCAAAGTTTACTGTACCACTGGCAGTCTATTTAAATCAATGTTCAGGATGTTGAATATTGTAAAAAGACCATACTGCACATACTTTATGCATAATACTTTTTATATCAAACTTGTTTTTCATTTTATGGTTGAAATTTGTATACTTTCAAATCTAATGTACATTCATTTTCCTACTACATTGTAAAATTCTTCATTTACCCATAAATATCTTATAAAACAGTAATTAAATTATAAACGCACTTGCAACAGTTGTATATATGCTTTAAAAAGAAAAAAAAGAATTGTCAAAAAGAAGTAAAACCGCACTATGCACACAGCTGAGAGTGCAGCCTCTAATTGACGGGTGGCTGACTAAAAAAGCTCGTGTAAAGAAGTCTGATCTGACAATGTGATATTGAACGGCTCTCTCTCTCTCTCTCTCTCTCTCGTTGCAGTCTCTTGGTTGCTCGTTTTAGCGCAGCTCCGCGTCTTTCTCCGCGGTATACGGGTATATATAGGGTGCAGCGCGCACACTTTGCAGGGAGAATCGCGAGAAGGTAGGCGCGCTCTGCACGTATGTATGTATGGTGAGCGGCGCGCAGGCGGGACTCGGGAGAGAGTGCAGGAGAGACGAGCCGACGCATGCAGCGCACCTGTGTGTACATATATGTATTATATATATATATAAAGGGATCGAGCTGCCGAACTGCCGAAAACAACGCAAGGGGCCCCGCCGTAGTAGTTTGTTTGTGTAAATAAGCCCCGAGTCACGCGCAATTTATTTTCCTTCTTGCCTTTTTTGCGTATAAGCATTTTTTTTCTCTCTTTCCTGTCACTTATTCCTTCCTCTCGGGGCCCTAACTCTCTCTCTCTCTCTCTCTCTCTTACTGCCTGCGCCTCTGCTTTTGTCGTCGCCGCCGCCGCCGCCGCCACCGGAGCAAACGCTAAAATGTGACAGTGGAAAAAGGCCCAAAGGCGGGGGAGCGAGTAACGAAGAGGGCCTGCGCAGACAGAGAGCGAGGATAATAAAGGAAAGAGAGAAAGAGTATAGCGGGCCAAATTGGGAGCAGCTGAGATTCAATTACACCGATAGCGAATTTCACTCGCGCCTGATTCGCAGAACCGCCGCAGATGCTCGCAGGAGAATCGGTTTTCGGCCATTTTATCTCGTCGGAGCGCTCATAATTAACGACTCGCGCGAGTCCAGATCTAGGAAAGTGTGTGCTCTTGCATCGGCCCTTAGCATGCGCTCAAAATATAGTAATCAGGGGGCCGCGAGGCCGCGCACGTACCAAAGGCCCCTAAAGACTGTTATTATTATAGGATACGTTTGAAGATGCTGCTCGGCTGGTAATAGTCGCGGAGAGCCGATCGGCCCTCTAGTCCCGCTAATAACGCGTCTTCACCGCGTGCGCAAGCCGAGCGCACGTGTCCAAGGGCTCGAGTAAAGCGGCTCTTCGCCAACTGCAAGTGTTAACATTCGCGCGGTAATGAGCGGTAACGAGTCTGACCCCGACGCTTGAACTTCTACCTCGCCCGCGACGCCACGCGGCGTTTATATTGCAAGGCCGCCGCTGCAGGGGCTTGGAAGTGTGTAGTTCAGTGCGGACCCAAGTTGAATCTACTGCAAGGGCCGCGGCTCCGAGGATATGCATTTGCATCGTATGCCTGCGCCCCCGCTTTTTACGTGCGCAGCCAACTCCCATTTCTAGGCTTGAGATTTATGTAGCTGCGCGCGCCGCCGCCGCTGCCGCCGATGTAAAAGGTCGGAATCGTTTCTTCATGGGGCTTTGATTTATCACGAGGAGCGTCGAGGCGATAATGTCATTATTGGATTATTGGGCCGAGGTTATCTTGGCGAAATGTTGATAATTTTAATCGGCTAGATCAGAGATATGATTTTCAGTAAAGTCAGTGATATGTAAATTATCATTCAGATCATTATTGAAATCATATGGCAGCTAAATTCATTATATAATCATTGATAATCATAATACTGAATGAAATCGAATAATGAAATAACGTAGTTTCTTAAGCTACGTGTTTAAATATGTATTTAATATTAATCATATGTGTTTTTGTTTTAAAAAGGGCATTACGTCTATTTTTAATTATATATGTAGCATTTTGAGAGGAAATTCATTCATTCTGATTATTACTTATTATCTGTTTTAAATAAAAGTCAATCATGACCTACATGTTGCAATCTACATAGTAAATATAATAATTAAAATATCACTCAGCTAAATTTGCAAATATCTTTACTTGAAATTAAGTGTATTAAATTATTTTAGAATGAAAATATAAATTTATCGTCTCCTAAATAAAATAAATAATTACTAATATTTAATATTATCGCAGTTTGATAGAAAAGATTCCAATAAATAATATACAACTAGTATATATTGCAGAGATGTAAGCATTTGATGATCGAGTTGAACAGAACAGAATTTAATAAATGTAAGAAAGATTACAATGATTTTATTGTGCGAGAGTAAAAGATGTGAGCGACTCGGTATCGAAATATAGTTTTGTTGCTCCCGCAGTAAACAGCAATAAAAATGCCAAATCGTGCATGGCTGGTCCAGCTGTAAGATTGGTAACATTATTTCTCTCTCTCTCTTATTTTTTCTTTCATCCGCACACAGTCTTTCTCCGTCTGTAACGATACCGATGAGAGTCACACACAACTACACGAAAGAGCCCTCATATGCTCCATGCACATGCACGCAGGTAAACAGCACTCATGCACATAGCAGACGGAGTGAGAGGGGGAGAGCGAGAAAGGCAGTCATCGAGATGAGATATCGCGGCAATGTCCGATGCAAAAATAGTACAAACGAAAGTGCTCTCGAGGAGAGAGACGCGCGCTCTGCAGTTATCTGCATTCCGGTTTAGCCTTCCCCGCGTCGAGGAGAAGAGAGGAGAGAGAGAGAGGAGAGGGGGGAAGAGAGAGGGGTTAGGCCTTCTATGCACCTGAGCGCCGCCGAGCTGGCCGATGCACGACTCGGCCTGTATAATACTGCAGTGCATCGGCGTGCTGCAGTCGAGACCGAGGAGACAGTCCCTCAGGGCTGAGGAGCGGATGCGGCGGCGGCGGCGGAGGCAGCGGCAGCTCTAAGACTAGGGTGCAGTCAGTCGGCTCGGCTACCAGCGCGTTATATGGCGGCCGGTCGAGGCACGCGCGTGATACGCGGACCTGTCGAGGCCCTGCAATTTCGGCGATCTCGGAGGAGACGCGGGCCCCGGGCTGCAGCTCGACCTCAAAAGCGCGTCACTCCGACTCTCGAGTCCCGCGTGATGCACGCCACGCAGCAGCAGCAGCAGTCAACTGCGAATTATGTGCGCGGCTGCTCGCGCGGTCGCGCGTACGGAAGCTCGTGGGCACCAAACGGCCCTACCGGCAATGCAAATAACTCCTCGTTAAACCCCTGCGCATCGCGTCACTCGGACGACTTTGATTTTCAGCTCAGCTGCTGCTGCTCCTGCTCCTCCTGCTGCTGTTGCTGCTGTACGAAAATTCATCCTGGCCGACCCGTTTTTTCATAACTATTCCAACGCTTTACAATTAATAATTATATTCTGATACAATAGCTGGTATTATTTAGAAAAAGAAGGTATATGCTACTGGAATAGCACGCAGTTCTCTGCAAGTGGAAAGGTAGTAAGGGGCTACGGCGAATGCTGTTATACTTATACACGTAGAGGTGTATAATGCAGCTGGCAAGTCCCGCGAGATTTCACTGCACTGCAGCGCAAGTAAATTTGATACGTGCAGCGTAAAGGGGAAAGGCAAGGCAAATATATATATATATATATATATATGCATGTGCATCATTAGTATACTGTCTGTAAATGCACGTACGATATGGAATGGGAGAGAGAAAAAAAGGACTGACTGGCGGGGCGCATACTTGCGCGGGGTCGGGGAAGGGAAGGAGTGAAAATAATATACCATAGGCGAGAGAGAGGGAGCGATAAATCAAAGCTTTAATTGACACATATTGAAATTCTTCAAACACCCAGAGGTGATATGTTGTTCTCATAAAGAATTTCATCATAAAGACGAAAGTATCAGACCGAGTCAAAATATAAAAACGGGGGGGGGGGCGATCAACCTCGCTATATAGACGCGTATACGCAGAGAGAAACACGCGCGGAAACACGCGCTGCCCAGATGGAGCGACCGATAACCGCTCGCTCTCTCTATATCTATCTCTCTCTGCAGCTACCTGCAGCACACTTAATTATTCTTGCCGCATTATTTTTCCCTGCTATGCGTGCTCTATAGACAGTTCTAAGTGTCTCGGCTGCATATATATACATACCCGAGTCGTTCGCTACCTTAATATAATAACAGCGCCTATTCATTAAGCCAGATCAAATCGAGTTTGAAATCAAAGTCGCGCAGTCCCGCGCGACATAATATCGCCTTGTGGCATCTCCAACTATGATAGCCAGGGACACACACTCGCGGCTGCTCTTGCAGCATCTCGACGACGCTTATGCGATCGGTCTTAGTCGCCTGTCAGAAGTGAAGCCTCCCCCTATATACACATCGACTCGGGCCCGGGATAAACAAACCGTGTCAGCGATACGCGCGGCGCGCAAACCGGTCCCTGCATATGCCATGCAAACGGCGGCGGCTCGCTTCTCCTCGCTCTCCTCGCGTGCCCCCTTTTATATATTACACGCGCGCGGCTTCGTTTGCAAAAAAAGCACCACGGCGAATCTTCCCAGCGCAGCGGCCAACCCCTGCAGCCCGATGCACTACTCCCAGAGTAGACCAGCAACCTCGTGCGGCGGCAGCCGCCTATTTCCAATTGGACATCGGACTCGGCGCAGCACTGGGCTTTCCAGGGACGCATCGAGCGCGTGTGCAGTCGCGATGCATCGGGGCGATATCGAGTCCTCGGCTCGCGTCGCTCGCGCTGCCTTCGCTGCTGCCGATGGTATCGATAATTGCGTGAGTGCGCGCGAGACCTGATTCCGGGCGGGCGCGGAGTTCTTGACCCGCAGCCGCGCGAGACGCGAGGGCGACACCATTGTGGAGCAAGGAGCCTTTATGCTCAACGACCTCCTATCCACTGCTCCTTTTCTGCGTAAATGCAGTACATGTACGTGCAGCTTGATCAATTTCTTTACCGTCTCCGGTTTCTTTGACACTACGCGGCGAGCGGTCAACATTTACTCAGGAGGTAAATTAATTGCATGGAGATTTTATGCATTTTCCCTGTAAGAGCAGCTCGCATTTGCCTTTTGCTGCAAAAATACTTGTCGTTTCGGTGCTTTACTCGTTACGCGCTCATCAAATGGTAATAGTTTTATAGCAAGATCATAAAAATAATGAGAAATAAATTATTTTTGCCGATAAAAGTATAAAGTAAAATAATTAATTATTCAACATTTGCTATTCAATTAACAGTATGTTTAAAACGATAAAGTCTAAGCATATTGATTGAAAAATTAATTGATCCGAGACCGAGATATGAATATTTCTGTATAAATAAGCTGAACGTGTCTTATATACGTTTATTACATAATGCACTTTAAACTGCACACATGTGAAATAAGTCGTTATTTTTTTAGCGTTACTACATAAATCAACCGCGTTCTCTAAATAAAACTTGCTTACGCGTTGTTCGTAAGTATTGACACGACATTAACTGGACAAAAAGACCAAAGCCTTTTTTACCTCGGACTTGTTGTTTTTTTTTGTTCTTGCACGCAGAAATGCACAGACAGTGTTGAGTTACCGGCTTGTTTTCATGTTCTTTGTCCCACTTACATAACGTTTTTATGGCCAATAATTCTTAACAAACAACTTTTCATGCATCCTGTAATTCACGACAATTAATCAATCGACGTATGTCTGCGAGCTGCACGAGAAAAAATGTGCACTTCATTGCGGGCGCGATATGGTTCGCGAGAGAAATGAGAGAGAGAGAGAGAGAGAGAGAGAGAGAGAGAGAGAGAGAGAGGAAGAGAGAGGGAGAGAGGGAGGAAAAAAGGGGGCTTCATTAAAATATATCCCCGATGAAGTATAGATTTCGAGAGCGGAATCGAACAACTCCATCGAGCGCTGAAAATGCCCCTCGCCATAAATCAAGAACGTCGCCGCTTCTCAGAGCCAGCAGCTCGCGCGGCTCGCGCTTGCGCCTCAATCACCATCGCAAAATATAATCGTTGGCGTAAATCGCCCGGCGCAATTACTCGAGCGCGCACCTAATTAAAAAGAAAACTCGTTGTTCGGCCGCTAGAGCGAGAGAGACGCAGGGACAAAGGCTCGACTCACCTACGCGTCTCGACTGTGCCCCACTTGTTCTCTCCATTTCCCCTGCATGGCTCAGCCAAAGATACGCAGGTGCGGTGCGGCCAATTCACATACAGCTGACGCAATTAGCATATAAGACATGGCCGCCGCCGCTATCGTACACGAGCTTTTGCGAGTATAGAGGCAGAGCCGCTTGTGGCGGAAGGCCGGCTCGCGCTGTCTATTAATGTCTGCCGCCAGTCGAGCGTGTTCGACTATGCGTGCGGACTCGCGGAGCCGCGTAGGCCGCGGTATAGCGCAGCTCGACTCGCCGTGCTTATTGTTTACGTATGTCGCGCGCTCGTGTCGCGTATATAGGGCTGCAGCTGCCGTCGCGAACGAGTTTAACTATGTTTTGATTTGCTTTAATTAGAGCAAGTTCGTGTTTACACAAAGGCCTACCAGAGAGAGGGAGAAAAAGCGGTGCCATTACGCGGAACCTGCTCTGCCTCATCCGAGGCTCGGGGCTCGGGGCCCGCGGAGGTGCGTCGCCAGCCGGCAGCCACCATCGGCGGCTAGACCTCGCGCGACCGGCGCAACTGGAGCCGCCAGCGCCGCAGACGCGCTCATTTTTTCCATTCCCCCCCGTGTTCGCCGCGCAGTCCCTAGCGGTCGCGAGCGATAAGCTATATACTCGCGAGAGATCCGCGCGCGTATAGAGGCCTGAAGCAGCCGGCCAGGCCCCCCCGATGCCTCGCTCCCGATCGCCTCTTAATATGGATCTAAGTAAGATCCCCCACTGGCCTTCCCGGGCTTCCAGAGCGCTGCAGTAGGTATCCGGATGCCAATCAACTTTTCTTCATGCCTATCCGAGGAGTATAGCGAGCCGGCCCCGCGCCTATATATACGTCCCGGTGCACGCAGCCAGACTGCAACCGCAGTATAGATTTCGCTGCGTATAGCGCTTAGCTGGTGCCGATCGAGAGCCTGGCCGGGTAAACGATCCCGCCAGCTCTCCGCCAGCTCGGAGCATTTGCATCGCGCGAGCTCTCGAGCTTTTTGCCGGCCGCGTCCAGTCGCGCTCCAGCAAAAACTCAGCTCTTAGACCTCGCTGCATGCTCTATAAGGATTCATTACCGGCGCGTTAATGGGTCCGCCGCGCGCGACTTGTTCTTACCCTACTGCTGCTGCTGCTGCTGCTGCTGCTACTGCCGTTGCGACTCGATCGCCGCTTTCGAAATTGCCAACTCTTTACTGACCGGCTAGGCGAGCTCTACGCGTCTTCGTATTAGGACCGTAGGCCGACTATAGGTATATGGGTGCTTGCCGATCAATTAAACTGCAGCGGAGCGAGGGGCGCGTTTAGAATAAATATTGATAAGGTCCATTAAAGCGACGTAAAACTAAAGGCATGCGCACTTAGTTGCTGTAGCGTATGTACACTCTTCTCTGCAGCTTCTCTAGACTCATGGCGGGGCTCAATTAAATTAAAGTTAAAAGACGCGTTTGAGCAATAAAATAAATTTTCCGTCGGAATGAAAACGGAAATTCCTATGGGCTCGAGCGCAGCTGCAGGGAGATAAGGTCGCGGGATACTCGGGTGCGCGCGCGAGCGAAATTGATCGCGAGTTAATAAACAAATTTGTATATAATCACGAGTCAGGCGGAAGACGCAGGGGAATATTTGCTCCGTCGCCTGCACCTCCACCACCGCCGCCGCCGGCGCATGAACCGGAGAGCCGCAGCTACTCGCGCGTGCATATATACAAGAGAAAGAGAGAGAGAGAGAGAGAGAGAGAGAGAGAGCGAGAGAGAGATAAGAGGTGCCGCAGCGGTGCGAGTAGCGCGCGAACCATCGGCCCTTTACGGGGAAAATCGAATGTTATGCGATCGATCAATCGGCTCCTTGATTCCCTCGAGAGCCGTGATTCTCCCTCCTCTTGCTCTCTTGCTCTCTTGCTCTCTAGGCGTTGCAAGCGTCATTACCGGGGAAAAATGGCCATCGCATAGGCGATAGCCGCGTGCGCGCCGCGGGGGTTTCGCCTCAACAGACCCCCGGCGCTTGCACGCAGCTCCTCTATACTCCGTCGCGGCGGCCGCGGTGCGCGGTTCGCCATTCTTCATCCTCTCTCTCCCCTTTCTGAGCTCTCGCTCTCATGCAGGGCCTCGTTCGCGAGTACATTCGCTGCATACCTCGGGCAATGAGTGTCATTCGGGCTCTAGTCCCCTATATCTCTCTTTCTCTCCGCGCGGCTCCGATGCCGGGCTAAGCTCTCGCGGCAAAACCAAGAACCGCTTATGTATACCGAAGAAAAAGGAGGGTACGGATCGTGTAACCACGGCGGGACTCTCGCGGAAAACCAAAAACTATATAGGACCGTGATTTATGCGTCTTTCTCTCTCGCTGGCTCACGCATCTTTACCCTCCTTTTGTGTGGTCTACCAAAGGTTTCAGTTATACGAGCTGCGCTGCTGCAGCTGCACCTCGACCCGATATATATATACTGCACACGTCTGTGTGTGCGCACTATATAGCCTAACTACCTGCGACTGCACGGCGCGCAAACAATATATGCGCAAAGCATCGAGCTGCAGAGCAAAAAGGTACGAGCTGCTTGCGCTCTATTAAAATCCCATTGTTCCTATCACGCACTCATTATCGAGGAGCATGAGCTCTTTAACTGCCGGGCACGACGATAGTTTTATTGCGTGATTTACGATTTCTGGATTGTTCTTGAAGCTTTATCTCTCTCTGTCTCTCTCTTTCTCTCTCTCTCTCTGCAATGAAACTCGAGAGGGGCCTTTTATTGATTTAGGCTTCTTAGAACGAAGAGGAAACAATATATATATAAAGTACCGAAACCGCAGTAGCTCTGCAGTGCATCTGTGTCGTGCCAGTGGCAATGTCTTGAGCACAATGCCCAAGTAGTTTTGCGAAAACATTACACTTGGCACTATTGCATTTACTGCAGTCAACAAGAACATTAACTATATCGTGCAGCAACTTGAACGCGGCGCAACGACAATAATTTGGCAGCTTGTACATTGTTATACTAATGTAACTTATCCGAGCGTCGACAAGGAACAGGTTGCAATGAACAAACATAACGGCCAGCTCCTGCATATGCAAGCGTTTCGATGGCGGCAAACTTGCCTGCACGGTTCTCGCCTCGGATCTCGCGCGCACGGGGTAAGCAGATTAGCCTGGCGAGGGAACGAGCGAATGGCCGGACACGTCCGCTGCAAGGGTATAGCCCTGTCTCTGTATCTACCTGACGCGGCTCTGCGGTAGCCGTTCTGCTGCTCGACGGCCAACTTTCAGCTCGGTTAATTCCGCGCGCGTAAAAAAACTGCCTGAGCGCGGTAGAGGCTCCTCGGCTCGTCGGCTCGTCGGGACTTTGAGCGGCTCCCAAGGCGCGCCTATGTACGATCGAGCGAATGAGTTTAGCGAGTGATGATCGCGCACGCGCGTATAGGTATACGAGGTGTCGGAATCCGTGCAGAGTATAATACGCGCGCAGGCCTCGCGGAGCTGGCGCAGTCTACGCGAATATAAGCAACTTTCATTCAATTAATATTTGGAAAAATACGCGCGAGCGTGCGAGCAAGCGAGCGCGCTGCTGCTTATGCTGCAGTTTAATTTATGGCAGTTCCGTGCGAACGAGGGGGAGGAGCGGCGCGGATATGACGAGGCGGGCCTTGCCGCCGCTACGCTCGCGCCTTTACGCGCGGGGAAAGCACTTGCGGCCCGTCGCCGCCGCTCGACGGGAACGCGGTATATCGCGGCGAGGAGAGAAAAGAGAGAGAGAGGGAGAGAGGGGCTTAGTCGCCTCTCTCTCCCTTTCGCTGATTATAGAAGAGGGGGCAAGGCGGGAAGGAGAAAAACAGCACAGAGAGAACGTGAGACAACTGTAAATCCTCTTTAACGGCGAATAAATGTCGCCGATACCTAAAGCTCGAAAAAATATTGGCGCGCACGTGTTGCTTCCCTAATAGCCTTCATTTGTCGCAAATTAATTGCCCCGGCAATTCGTCGAGTGCGTTGAGAATGAAAGAATGAAAGAAAGGAGGCGAGCGCGCTGAAGACCGCGAGGCCGCGAGACCAAAGAAATTATGGCTTCGCTCTCTCTTTCTCTGCATGCATGCGCTGATCTTTTAACTCTCAGTGCGTTATACAACTCATGTAGACTGTGTTAGCTCTATATGTCCGAGTCCTTAATAAACAAACTTTCTGTCTTTCTCTCCTTCATCCAATCTGCTCTCACATTCTAGACTTCTGTTTCTTTATTCTTTTGATATACATATGATTGAAACTCGCGATTAATCACTCAACCAATTTTATTATACTAACATAATTTAAATAACCCTACAAATTATCACTAATTAACGGCTTTTCTTATATTTTTCTCCGAAATACAAGTGCAAGTGATACGTTCGCATAAAATGCCGCAATAATAACGCAACTAGTAATAACTCATTTCTATGTTAAGATGAGTCTAGAGAGTGCATGGCTATAATAGAAATCTACTGCCCTATATCGATACATCGAGTTGCTTAGTTAAGTAGTCCGCGATATGGTGTTGCAAGCACGTCCAACTATATGTTGCACAGCTGGTGCATCTCGTATAGCTAACCAATCAGCTGCTAATTTTCTGAGAAGTCGCGCGTTTCGCAATTGGCGCTCGAAGCGAGGACCGACTCGAATTTCCTCAGTTGCACACATGCACACAATTTTACAGAGCGGCGCGGCGCGATTGAGAGGGAATTCGAAAGGTCGCGCTCTCCGCCGCGGTATATACAAAAGATTGCACGCCTGCACGGTGAGCGCTATATAATAGCGTGTAACGAAGCGTTTAACTACGGCTGCGGCATCGCGACCCCCCGCCGATCAGATTCTCGATTAGCGGAAAACTTGCGTCAACTGAGCTTGTTTTGCCTCGGTGCAGTACTCGAGCGAGTGTATAGGTGCCTACAGTTGCTGCTCTGTATTACGTATATATACGTGTATAGTAGTGCGCAGCCGTCGCTGGTTACGCGCTGCCGATCACATTCATCCGCCGCAGCGGCCGGCAAGTGCAGGCGGGCGACAAAACCCGGCCGTTCGGCTCTCGTGCGCCGATCCATTATTTCGCGCTCGCTCGGCTACTCGACGCGAGAGCTCTGACCAAGAGCTAAGGAGAGCTGCCGCTATCGCGCCCGGATTATCTTTAATAACCGTGTCGCCGAGCGCACTTTTATGTCCGCAGCCTCGAGTGAGCCGCTTTTTCAGTCGCCTGCGCGTACACGTGAAGAAACCATGTATATTCTTTTTTTTTTTTTCATATCGATTGCATTTGAATCCGCTGCAGCAAGGACTATTATTTTTTTTGATTGGCTCGATCGGAGCAGCTTATAGCCGCAGCGCTCTGTGGTGCATATTGCGTTTTTACGCTTGACGTGATATTGTGAAACGATAGTCTGCTATACTTTTCTATTTGCCTGCAAGGGAGCAAAAAATCCAATTACAAGTCATCGTGAAAATACGAGATAACACGAATTTCATGTCATTCAACTGCTTGTATCAACTCTAATACATTGCTTCAGTAATTAAGTACATGTAATTAGACAAATTTTATTTATTGTATACCGATAGCGCCCGACTGACGTTTCATGATATGATGTACTTGATACATGTATCATAATCTTTTAACGTTTATATATAAATTATCTCGAAATATGTCCCATTACCTACGTTCAACCGAGTGAAATCGCCGAATTCTTTTCTCATTATTGCCTCTCAATGAAACCACACCGCACTTGCAACAAAGAGGGTATCTGTATAAAAATCTCATAGATGAACATTTTATAACGTATCTCAAAGGGAAATCTATATCCATTATACTTCTTAAATCCATGTTCGCCATACGGCGATCATGTGGTCCGTTATTCCGAGACAGAACAGAGATAAGGGAGCGCCAAGCAGTAGAGAAAGAAAATAAACAATTCATTTAACATCGTGTGTGTCGGCGCTCCCGTTGTAGCCAAGTGGTTGCGCGTAAAATGCGAGTAATCACCGATACGCTTGCGAATCACGTCCAAATCAATGTTGTCATCATTCGCATATGTGCATTCGTAGATTGATTTCTCAAATCGATATTAATTCCCAATCATATATCGCGTGCTGAATAAAGACAAGTACTTATACGAGCCGCGCGTAGCTCCTCCATCGCAGATCTCGCGAACTCCCGAACCCGAGCAGAGAGTCTCGCGGCCCGGCACGGCAGTTGCAGGCGGTATCGCGAGAAAACGGCGTGTCCCTCGAATGCTTTAATTGCCAGCACGGAGCTGCACGAAGGCGCGGCAGTATTTGTGCAGTGCATAAAGAGAGCCAGGGAGAATATCCCGCGCACGGTATAATTTGCTCCTGCACCATGGCTGCGGAGCTCGAGTGCCGGAGCTGGCTAGTAATGAGAACGAACAAGGTGCCGACGATTCCAAGGCTCTTGCCACTCTCTCTCTCTCTCTCTCGGCGAATAATTAGGCTCGGCGCGTAGACGTGTAGCGGGAACGGAGGGAGCCGTTGTTGCGATGAGCTCCCCATTTATTTTTAACTAGATTTTCATCCCCCCGCTGCAACAGCAGCAACAGCAGCAGCAGCAGCCCGATCTCGCACGCTCGCCGAGCATATTATACTATTATTCGAAACGGACGCATCGCGATAAGGCTTTAAAGGCACCCCTGTAATTTGTACTGCCAAAACAAAAGGATCGCGAGCCGTGTAGGAGCGGCGGCGGCGGCGGTCACGGAGGAGCAGCGCAGATCCGAGTCCGAAATGAGGCCCCCTCCTCTTCCTCCTCCTCCTCCTCCTCCCCGGCAAGCGAGAGAAGGAATAAACGAGCAAAGGGAGAGATTGAAAATAATTTGCCGGTGTCCGGTCCACGGGCTCCCCGGGCTTCTCGGGCTCCAGCACGGGCACGCGGTACGGGTCTGCGGTCGGCGAGGGGGCCCACTAGCAAAGAGGGAGGGAGGAGGTGGTGGTCTGTGGTCGGGTGTCCGTAGATGAGAATGGTGCCGGATAAAGTGAAGACGCAGACCGACGGCGGCGGCGGCGGCGGCGGCGGCGGCGGCCAGGCCAATACGCGCCGGCAAACCGCGGCCCTCGATCCCTCTTGGCTCCCCCTCGGCTCCTCTCCCGCTCCACTCGACCTCTGGCTTTATTAACTCTGCTGGTTGGCTGCAGGTAACGCTATATACTCGGTTTGCCAGCTCGTGAGACTCCGCGGCCGCCACGGCTCTTTTTCTCGCTTCTTCATGCGAAAGCGCGAGCTCACCCTATCCTCTTTTCTCTCTCTCCCTCAATCTCTCTCCCCCTTCCTCTTTCTCTCTCTCTCTCTCTCTCTCTCTCTCTCTCTCTCTCTTTCTCTGTGTACGCACGCAGAAAACATGTCGCTTTTTCTCCGCCTCCATTTCCTTTTTGCGCAGCGCCCTGCAACCGACGAGGGTTTTACTTGGACAGAGATTGTAGTCATTTTGAGAGAGAAAGAAAGAGAGAGAGAGCGGGAGAGCCAAGTAATTGCTTTCTGGCGAGTGGTTAGATTTCAGCCGAATCTCACCGTGCCACTGGGGAACAATTTAGCCGCGACAGTACATTTTCACCTTTAATTCGTCTAAATTGCCTTCCTCTTAATACCATATATATATA
>UELV01156896.1:0-10388 GCA_900490015.1 Megastigmus stigmatizans
ACTATATGCTATGATTAACTAACTATCCCTATACTTAATAATTTACTTTCGCGAGAAATTAGTCTATTTTATCAGCAGAATAATGTCGTTTTTGGGATATTATTAGCTATAAATTAGGCTAAAAAATCGCGAATTCTTAAAAAGTTCACGATTTATTCGCGATAAAATCGTGAAAATTTCTAACAGGGCTGTATGAAGTTCAAAATAGACCGCAATCTCAAAAAATATCCAATTCTTTCACCTCCACATTTACACACACTTTTACTTATCCTCGACTTGAAATATTTTGTCCAGAAATCCCAAGTTATATTTATCCAATGTTGTATACATAGATCGCAGCTCGAGTCCAACAGCAACAGAATGCGTACCTCAATTTGTTTTCTCTCTTTAACGTCCTATATAGCTTCATCTCCTTTTCTCTCTCTCTCTCTCTCTCTCTCTCTCTCTCTCTCTCTCTCTCTTTGCACTCTCTCGGCGTGCCTCGTCATCCACGCTTCTCCTCGCGTTGCAGTATAAAAGCAAACAGAAAGTCGCGCTCGTAGTTCTCGCATCAAAAGCGCCTTTGCTCGTTTATGGTCCGCGGAGATTTATAGAGCTCTCGCGCTCCATGTGCCGCCACAGCCACCACCATATCTCTCCTCTCTCTTTCTCTCTCCCTCTCTCGCTCTCGCGGGGAAAATTAATTTTCCGAAGGCCCTATGACCCGCAGCACCACCGTCGCTTCTGACGCATGTATATATATACGTGGATCCGGGCGTATAGAGCAGCGAACGCACGGCCCTTGAAATACGAGCCATCTTCCTTCCGCTCCTTTTTCCTACCCTATACGTGTGCGCGAACGCTCGCGTTTTTTCTCCATCTCGCTCTCGCCCTGACTGCTGCTGCTGCCGCTGCCGCTCGCTTCTTCTGACTTTTTTTTATACTGCATTCGCTTGCTCGCCCGTATATACACTGCGGAGCGTTTGAGCACGTTCTGTACTTTGCTTTTCGATTGCAGTACTTTCTCGAATCTTTAATTCGTCGTGACTTTTTGCCATTAGATCGAGGGGGTGACGTGTGTGCAGAGCACAAATTCTTTAAATATTTGGATTCCTGCGAAACTGCTACGGGATTCGGTAAACTATTTCAATTTCTCTAGAAAACACAAATCTTATTATGAACAAGTTGTATTTAAAGTCGATGAATTCGAGTCAATGAATATGAATTCTAGTCCCAATACACATGTTGGTGAACTGTTTAATTACAGCTCCTTTAAACCTACATGTGTGAGATAATGAAGAAAAAAACTCTTATAAAAGACATTCTATATATTAAACAAATCTGATTAATCTGATCATCTATAGAACGAACATTGTAAGATTGCTAATTAATAATATGACAAGTTTTGTTTGGTGATCTTTATTATATAAAAAAAAAATCAAATTTAAAGCACCATTAAAATTTGAATATTGATGAACTGTATTATATTGTACAGCTAACGAGATTAAATAAACTTTATACCACTCTAACCTAAAAATCGCAACTTTGACATGATTTTTAGGCTCTTGTGGTATAAAATATTGTTCGGCACCGGTGGGTAAGTTGTTTTCTAGCGCATGTGACTTTTCACCCTCGCTTCGCTCGAGCTTAATACGTCCCATGCGCTTTAAAAACCACTTTCCCACCCGTGTCGTAAAGTACTATTCTTGTATTATCGGTTCGCTGGAAAATCTATATCACAACTGTACTGTTCAAAAAAGTTCTATATTCCAACTTTTTAGGCCAAATTGTATGTATGTGAAATTTTTATATGAAAAATACCTTTTTCTCAACTCGAACTACATTTTCATGAAAATAACAAAAAGACCTTTGGTGTCCTTGCGAACAAAAATTAATTTCTCTACAGTGAAAAATTCTACAGAAAAGTTGAGATATAACCTTTTTGACCAAAAAACTTGAGATTGATCCTTTTTGACATGAAAAGATGTGATGCAGTTTTTTTTTTCACCGAGCCGACGATACAATCATAAAATGACAGACTACATGTAGTAAAAAAGCTTTAACCAGATGATCTATACCATTTTTTTACAGCTTTTAAGTTATCTAATAGGTATCTCTTATAACTAAAACTCAAAGTTCTATAAGTTATACGATTGAGTACATAATATTCTATATATACAATTATGTACAATTCTTAAACTGTAAAACGCTTACTCGTAACAAAAAACCTGAAGAACTATCTTCCTGTATGGAGTTTACAGTGCTATAAGTTGTATTATTTCAGTACGTACGAGCGACTTTGCTTTAGCCACCCTATTTGTATGACTACAACAGCAAAACAAGCCACGAGCGCGCATTCGCTTGACGAGTACCGATAAATAACAACGTTGCGACTTCTTGTTATTGATCAGACCTGATTCTATATCTGCTTTCAATCGATTTCAAATACCGTGAACATAAATACGTGATTGTTTAAAAAAAACCCCCATATACAGTGTTAGCTTCGATCCAAAGCCAAATCATTGCTGACAAACATAATTATTATACACCAGTAGCAGCTTCAAAGAGATTATCCAAGGCTTCCAGGTAATTACATATTACATCAGCTGTTCCCACAACCTTTTTGCTGACACCAGTCACGAATTTTACGTAAACATATTTTTTAAGCTTTTCCCGCTATGCAGTCCATATAGGAAGTAGAAAAACGTATTTTCTCAGTCGCGCGGACGGCGAAGTAAAGCCTTTGTTTTTCGATCCTCGAGAACACACCACCAGCCCGATCCGTCCATCGATCAGTCCCCATTCTGAGTATTAAAAGCCAATCATAAACAAAAGCCCTCTCGGCGAGCGATGGACGGAGCGTCGCGCATCCTGAAGCCCGATGCCCCATCAAGCCCGCAGCTCAAATCGGAAACGAACGATCAATCAGTGCTGCGTGTCGTAAAGAACCGATAATAAACAATAATCGAGCGCTAAAGGGGCGACGCGGTATGTCTCTCCCTCTCTCCCACTGCAAACGGACTCGTTCTATAATAGCAATTACAAAATTATCGTTATTAAGAGAGAGAGAGAGAGAGAGAGAGAGAGAGAGAGAGAGAGAGAGAGAAATATACGAAATTATATGACGGTGTGACTTAATTCCCATCCTTGCCATCTTTGTCTCTTCTCTCTTACATCCTGGGCGAGAGCAAGATTATTAGCTTTTCGCTGTAAGAAAGAGATGTAGGTATACAACGCGCGCTCGCGCGCAGGAGAGAGAGAGAGAGATACCCCGTGTCCCCCACTCTCTTTCCATCTCGGCATTTCTGGCAGAGCGAGGCAAGTAGTACGAGTCGAGCTCCGCGTGCCTTCGGACTCTCTTGAGAATGCGCGCAGAAGTCGGCTTAGTAGTGGGGGGTAGAAGCATATTCCGGAGTGCGGGGGGGGGCATCAGCGAGTTGGTGCAGTCGCGTAAGTGGGAGAGGAGAAGCGGCGCTAGGTGGGCGGAGCTTGGCACACGAGACACGCCCACCTTCGTGTGCACGCGCCTCTTTCCTTTTCTACTTTTTTTACCTCCCTCTCTCTCTCTCTCTCTCTTTCTCTCTCTGTCTCTCTCTCTCTCTCTCGCTTCCTCTCCCTCGCACTCGCCAAATGTATTTCGTCGCAGATTATGACACGGCCTGCGCGCGATTATGACCAGCGCGAGCGCTGCAGAGCAGAATCCTAAGGATTTTTCTCTCCCGTGTCTCAGCCGCTGCTTTGCTCTTTTTCCTCCTGCACACACATATATATATTGTCTTTATATGTGTATACATGTATGTTTACGTGATCCTCTCTTTTTAACCTCTCGGGCAGTTCGCTTCATTTCTTGACTCTACTCACCCTTCGCTCCCTATCTCTCTGTATCTGTATTGCTTTCACTTCCAGTCTCTCTTTCCTAGAAACGTAACTTTTGCACCTTAACGCGAGCAGCAGTAACTATTGCTTCGTTCATATAGATGTATATGTGCGAATGGATATTTGTGGATGCAAAACTTTAATCTGGACACGCTCTGTTATACTTGGTAAATGTTTGTTACTCTTGTGGCCAAGGTTAATTATTGACAGGGATGTTTGTAAGTGTTCTTATTGAGCAATGGTTTTACTAACTTCAATTGATCTTATAAAGATAGCGCAGTTACGTAAGTATTATGAGCAGTTCTTATTGCAGTAATTGTATTTCAATTCAATGTAAATTTAAAATTATTTTATTTGCGAATCACAAGTATGTTTAATTTATAAAATTGTAAATCTTGAAATGGAAAATTTCTATGTAGGAATTGAAACTTTTTTTCTTTTCTTCAAACCTGGTCAAAAACTAAAACATTTAAAAGCAATACTTTAAATTTAAATTCCATATGATGTAATAGCATCGTGCAAATTTAGTTAGTGTGATGAATTAAATTATAAAGCCTAATGGATAAAAATGAGAATAATCCGCGCACGTTTTTATCAAAATGAGGGCATAGTCAATTTGGTTAAAAGTTTGGTTTAATGTAGTTTACGATATTCTGATCAAAAGTCGTAATAGGGCTGTGGTCTGTCAATGGCCAATTTTCGATATAGAGGGGGTCAAGCATTTGCCTTTACATTGCACAGTATATTTATATCAAATCTGTCAACATCTGATATTTTGAAAATTATCTATTTTTGGACTTTGTGCCCATTGAAACTTTTTGACCTAAGTCGCCGAATCGATTTCCATATTAAATTTGGGGGGTCCTTATAACAATTATATCTTATTATCAATTGATATATTAAAATATTTTGTATTTATTTTAGTTTGATTTAAAATTAAATACGATAATAAATATTTAGCTTAATACGCAAGAGAAAATAAAAATTGTTGAAAAAATACTGTTTTTCTTTAAATTAATTCTTTATCTACAAGTAGGAATGGTTTTTAGTAGTAGATATCAATTACATTAATATAACATATACTATAAATCACATTGAATTGTGAATACTATCGTCATGTATACGTATATATTATGTATCTACAATTGAGTTGCACAAATATGAAAGAAAATTTTTTACATTTCGCCCTGCTAGAAAATGTCATATCTATAGATACTGAATTATCTACCAAAATCTAGTATCTTTATTTATTATTATTCAGAATCATAAAAAAAATATGAATTTTATTATAAATAATCTGTACTTAAAAATCCTAATTAAAATTGTGTAAAATCATTGAAATTCACCTGAAAACGTAACAATCTAAATAAAATTTTTTCGACTCTTTATAAGTATTTAGCATCGAAGCTCTCACTCGCAAAGATATTATTTTCTTCTTTCTTAATCAATTGCTATTATTTCATTACATAATTTTACTTTATGCCTGTTCACGTCGTTATGAACTTTTATGATTTTTCATTCTCAAAAATTATTAACGATAATCCAGTGCAACAATTATTTAGTTTCATCATCTATCGTTCACTTTATTTTCAATTTTCGTGGCAAAGGTTATTTATACGATCCACTTAGATGGGAGCTATGGGATCTCTTGCCAAAATTGCACCGTTCCCCTACGTATAAATAAAAAATTCACGTAAAGAAAAGAAGCCAATATATGTTAGCTACATATTTTCAAATATCTATCCCCAAACACGCTCCGTAAAGAATCGCCACAGTGGAATTGCATTACATACCCGTCCCGAATATGAAATTTCTTTTACGTTTCCAGCGACTAGAAGACCATTTCCCACCCTTCCTTCACCCTTCCCTCACCCAGCCCCCCTTATCTTGTCCCCCACAAAAATCGGTAGCACTGCGTCGTCATAAAGGTCTTTTCGCGCTGGGTGACGGACGCTAGGGCGTCGCGCTTTAAAACACATTGAAGCGCGAAGGACGAAGCAAAGAAGACGAGGAAGAAGACGAGGAGGAGGACGACGACGACGACGGCGATGGCTCGGGAAATATGGCTCTAGCCGACGCAATCGAGGCCTTGAAGGGGGGCGGGGGTAGGCAGGCGGGAGAGGAGGGAGGAGAACACCGAGGCTGCTGCCCCCTTCGTCGGTGGTGGGGGTAGCGGATCGCGCTCACGAGGACGAACGCCGCCTGGTGGTGGGGGCAAGCTGCCCGAGCGGGCGTTCCGCCTCTCCTCCACCCCTCCCCACACGCCCCGCGGCGCTCGCTCCCTTCCCCTCGCGCTCCCACTACCGCCGCCAGCCCCATATAGGAGCGCGCATGGCTTCGTCCTTGTCTCTCGCTCCGTCTCGCTCGCTCGTTGCTGGGCTCTGTGGCACTGCGCGGAAAGATAGCCGGCGGATCGCGTGGGGCACGTTTCGTCTCGGATTCTATTCTCGCTCTCTCTCGCTCTCTCTCTCTACCTCTGTGTGCTGCTGCTGCTGCTGCTGCTGCTCGAGAAACGAAGCGAACGTTGTCCTGTCGACGACTGCCCTGCGAGAGAAAGAGTGAGAGAGAGAGAGAACGACGGCAAAGAGAGCGACGCGCGTGTGAATTTCACAGCGGCCGTTCGGCCAGTCGAGCCAAACCAAGCCGTCTACTATGGAAACTCGAGAGTCGCGAGCGATATTATATAGAGACCGGGTGGATAGAACGAGATGGAGAGATAGAGATAGAGAGAGAGAGAGAGAGAGAGAGAGAGAGAGAGAGAGAGAGAGAGAGGGCAGCTAGGCGGCCGTGGCGCGCGCTTTGGTCTTTTTGATCGTTTTCTTTTTCGCCGAGCCGACGAGAGAGCGAGATAGCCGCGGATTTTCCGCGAGTCGTGTGCTGCACTTTTTTTCTGTTTTCTCATGTAATTGAATATCGCGTTTGTGAAGCATGCTTCACCAAGGTTTTTCCTTCTGCCTACTCTTCTCTTCTCTTTTTTTTTCTCTCTCGCGTGCAAGCTTTTGTATAGTTTGTAACGACTTTGTACATGTGCGATGCTTCAATGATGAGTTTAGTTTTGCGATTGCATACACGATTTAAATTCCCATGTGGTATTTAATTGAGATGATTGCAAAGTGTCGAGTTTAATATACTGAAATTCCTTTGGATTTGTGTTTTGTGAAGTGCTTAATTTTGCACGTATTTTAGACAATTTTCATTTGAGTTTATGATGGATTGGACGGTTGCGAAATGCGATGGTGAAATTGTATTGATATTTTTAGAATTTTTGTTTTAAAACACTAATACATGAACTTTTCTTAAATAGTTGGTTTGAATTGTGTTAAGTTGCGTTTTTAAATTTCATCAAAATATTTTTTTGAATTGTTGTAAAAGTCTTGTTTTGTACAGTAATTACTTTGTAGACTAATCACATGTTAAAAATTTGTTAATTGATGTATTGTATTTTAACATGCAATATATACTTTTATCTATTAAAAAAAGACAAAAATAAATTTGTTTAGCATTTACTTAACATTGTGGGTCTAAACTTTTAAAACCATTTTTGCAGTTTTATATTGCAAATAGAAAAAAAGTTAATACAATATGTTATTCACAAAATGTCTGACAATTGGTACAATAAGCATTTATATAAACTTTTTTACATCAATTGAATATTTATATTAAAAATAATTAAGGTTTAGTAAATAAAATGGATTAATACATGTTAGAGACGGGTAAATATGATGCCGAAAAGGCAGGTTTGAAACTAAATAAATACGTAAATAAATGAATTAATATTTTCAGAGCCACAATACTATTAAATACAAATATTGTTCCTGATTTTATTAATATAATCGACATATTTTCTCATTACTTTTAGTGTTGTATTTACATCATCGAATATGTTCTCGTATTTATTATTTTTTCTATTGCAATATGTATATTAACGCGCATGGATATAGGAAGTTAAACATAATTTCCTATGTTGGATTATATGGTTATCTTATTTTTATTTCTTGGTTTAGAATGGCATCGATTATCCGACGGATGTTATTACAATATTTATTTTATTATTAAATCGTTATTGTGACTACTAAATATTTCATTAAATACACATTTTTTTCTTGATGTTAAAACTATAATTAATCTAATGACCGATTCTTGGAAACCCATTATTTAAAAAACAATTTTTTGTGGTTAAGTATGAATGAATTTTCGCTTGTTTAATATGTTTTAAGTGAAAAATGAAATTATCAATCACTACGAGCTCAGGAACTGTTAAAGGATATTCCTCCCTTGTTTTTACATTTGCATTTTCATCATATCAGTTCTTTTTGGACTATAATAATAAAAATTAGGTAGGTTCCCCAACTATTTCTACCTTACAATATAAAACAATTCTACAAAATAAAATCAATTATATTTAACTATAGTACGTATAAATTATTCATACAAATGAACACTTGTAAGGCAATGTAATTTTACATATAGTATTGTACAATGCGGAATGTCATAGAAATATGAAGTGTAACAAACCGGTAGTTTGTTTCTAAATAAATGGTTATAGATAAAAAACAAATCTCATAGCCAACACTTGCGTGAACAGCATTTGCGTGAATATTGTGTGTGGCATATAAATAATATGCAGGGAATTGCGGTATGTCTTGATATCTATACACAGGTATTCCCGGATATTATCCAGTGGTCAGTATATTATATTTCACGTTAGGAATATTATTTTCATCCATATCCACAAGGTATAATTATGTTTTCATGATTTTCAAGTGCGCAGCTGTTCGACGGAAACCCATATAATTTTCATCAATCATCGTGCAATACAGCTATTGTGACAATTTTGGGTATAGCATATTATTATAGGCAATAATTAAGTACAATTGTGCTGCAACAGTATTTATCGATTTTGTATTTTGAGTAAAAATCTTTAAAAGCCTGAACTGATGAATTTAATCTGTCTATATTAACTCACGCAAAGGTAAATTGAGCGTGCATTTCACACTGGTTACACCGAGCGGCACGTATATTTAAAATGCAGGAGGCGGAATGAAACAAAGTGCAGCAAGGTTTACATCCACTCTATACCTGAATACTTGTGCAATTAGTCGCAGCCAACAATAAACTTACGATATCTCAAGAGCCGCTCTTCACGTGCAAAAACAATTATCACTCGGTAAGCACGCGCAACACAGGCAATACTTACGCGGAGAGCAAGAGACAGAGCGAGAGAGAGAGAGAGAGAGAGAGAGAGAGAGGAAAAAAGTCAATAAGTACCTGGTGTGTGCGTGCACAGAAAATCACACGAAGCGCCCGGCTAATCGGCCAAGAAACTCGCTTCCCGCGATATCCCCTTAGCCGTCGCTGCGAAACTTTCTTTCAGCTTCTTGCGCTCGCGCAGCTTCTCTCGCTCTTGCCCCCCTTCTCTATCGCTCCCTCTCTCACTTACTCTCCTCGCTGCTTATGTACACAGCAAGCAGCAACAGCAGCAACAGCAGTAGCTCCGACAAGAAACCTCGACGAGCTCCGCGAGGAATCGTAAGCGCGTCAAAAGTTTGATGGCACGCGTTGTGACTTGTGCCTATCTCTCTTGCTCGCTCAATCCACCATCCGAAAGTGATTGCGCGAACGCGAGAGAAAGTAAAGGATATATAGAGAGCAGGCCAGCAGCGAGAGAGGGAAAGAAAATCCGAAAGGCACAAGTTTCTCTATCGGGTGGCAGAGAGCGAGAGATGGCGAGGGGTGGAGAGGGTGGGAGGGGGGCGGCAGGAGAGGGGAGGAGCGGCGGAGAGAGAGGGTGGTGTTAATGGGCGTACTCGCGGTTAAACACCCCCGGAGCCGCTCTCCGAGAGATAGAGAGAGAGAGAGATGGATTGAAAAGAGACGCAGAAGCGCTCGCGGAATAATCTCGACGACGCGGTGGCGGCGACGGCGGCGGCGGTGGCAGCAACGCTTGTGCCCTGGCGTTGGGAGATTTTCACTCTCTCTATCTCGCTCGCTCCAGTTAGCCGTGTATATAATAGGGGTGGGGATAAGGGGATCGAAGAACGAGACGGAGAAACGTACGTATATATATATGTATATAGTAGCGCATACGCGAGAACATGCGCGCGAGCGAGCGGGACACTGCACACACACCGCGAGCGAGGGAGAGAGAAAGAGAGAGAAAGAGAGCAGGCGCGTCGGGAAAGGCGTCGCGAGCAACGCCGCGCGGATTGGCGTTTGGGCGCCAATCCGCACGGCGAGCGCTCATTATCGCCCAACTGTGCCAGAGCGTCGCTCGGGTCTGCGCGCGAGGTGGAGGGAAGCGATTCTAGTATGTGCCTTTTCTCTCCCTCACTCTCAGGCTGCAGCTCTCGCGCCATCTCCCTCTCTCTCTCTCTCTCTCTGTCTCTCGCACTCGCGCACTCACAAACTTCACTGTACGAGCGTCGCCGTCTCTCCGTTGCGCTGCTGGCTTCGCCTGTATACACATACACACACATATGCACAGGCGCGTACACTTATCACCCATCCCCCCCCCCCCCCCCCCCCCCCCCCCC
>UELV01156899.1:0-12378 GCA_900490015.1 Megastigmus stigmatizans
CACACACACATATATATATATATATATAGAAACTAAAGAAGAGCGCGTAATTCGAAATTCGGAATGTATTCGGGAAGCGTCGACATGTCATTACGGCGATTCATCGGGGCGCCTGGCTCGACGCCCTTCTGCATTTCCTGAGTCCCGCGCACAAAGCGCCGCGCTGCGCGCTTCCATTTTACATCGTCGCCTCGCCCCAGTCTCTCTCCCTCTAGAGAGACATCTCATCTCCTGTCCCATTGTATATCGAGTCGCCTTTTTTCTCTCTCTCTCTCTCTCTCTGTCCTCAATGTCGCATATATGTACACGTATTACAATATAACGAGTCGCAGCCCTCAGCACATCTTATGCTCTCGCTTTCTCTCTCTCTCTCTCTCTCTCTCTCTCTCTCAACAGGACACGAAGCAATATTTTACGAGCGCACGATAATCTTGCGTCGTCGCTTAAAAACTTGTTCTTCTCCATTCTTCTGTCCGCCGTCCTATAAAACTGCACTACCGACGCATCCTTCCTAGCAGATTTAGCCTGCAGATGAGAGGGAGAGTTGAGGAAAGAGAGAGAGAGAGAGAGAGAGAGAGAGAGAGAGAAGGGCTCGTCGAGCTTTTAAGAGTAACGAAGCAGATTTATATATACGTGCCTCTCGAAATTCCGTGCCACTCACAGCGTCGAGTTCTCCCCCTCGACAGTTCTCATCTCGTGTCTATGTGTGTCGTCGAATATATAAGGGTCACACCACGCGACGTTACATCCGGTTCACATTTGCCGGGAATGACTGGAATTATGCGCGCGGAAAGAGATATGTCGAGGCATTTTTTAAGGAAAATATATATATATCGAAAGCCGGTATGCTGAATCTGTGGCGGTGGCTCGGAGACTATCCGAAGAATTTATATTTGTTTTTTTCTTGCTGTTATAGGAAAGAGCCAAGAATAGCTACCACGCGCTTTTGTCAATTCACTTAAGAATTTTCTTTTAGCGATAACTTGCAAATCACCATTTGTTTCAGTAACTTATGATGTACCGGAAATATTTTAGTATTATAAGAATTTGATTTAATATATAAAAATTATTAAACATATGTCAGCGAAGAAAAAAAAAGCAAGTGAAGAAATAAGTAGATTTCAAGCATTAATTGGAAGCGATAATATATTTTTGTTAAATAAATATTAAAAACACTCTACATAATAATGCCTGCACGTATACATACGTTTTGTGTACACATATATACATCCCTTTTTATTAGGGAAAACTTTGAGGATCTTTATGTAAAGCAATTCACTGTTTATGAAGGTTCGCTGCGCACAAGAAAATTATTCGGAAACAACTCAAGTTTCACAACACCAGGAGCACCCTTGAAGTATTAGAACTCACCCTTACGCGCATCAGCTAGCGGCAAATCCTTGAAAGTAAAAGCATTCTCTCTGTCGTCGAGAAGGAACAAAAAAAAATTGCAATATTGACAGAACGTAGTATCTTTTATGGTGGTCGTCACATTTACGCTTGTCGTTTTCATCTTAACAAACTTTTTTTCAAAGAAAAATGTATTATATATATATACGCGGCATCGTATCGTTTTACAAGGCTTTTCGAAAGCACACCGTATATATAAAGACCTGCAGAAAATCACCCGCAAGCCAATAGATGAAACAAGCTCGCACGGGTCTTTTTTCCTCCTTATACCTACGCAAGGATAACATATCCCCGGCACATAAACTCTGCACATAGACAAATAGATATAGACAAGAGAGAAAGAGAGAGAAAGCAAACAAAATACCTCTGCAGAGCTTCGCGTATATACATAGCATACATACACACACACACACACACACACACACACACACAGAGATTCGCACGTACACACGAGCATGCGGCAATGCATATATAGACGAAAGCAGCATCAGCGCATTCTTCGCAGACGACCGTAGGGTCTTTCGGTAGAGATTTTCTCCTCGCGCTGCACGACTTATACGCGGCGGCCTTTGAAAAAGAAATGCGAGAAGCGACAGGATCGCTCGCGCGCTCCAGCCGAGTCGCAATTCTGCTCATCAGGCTCTTACATATATACGCCTTTTTTTGGAAAGTCATCCAAACACACACACATATATACATATATATATATATATAAGGGGAAGCTCGGCGGCGGTGGCTGCGGGACTCGAGATGTGCGCGAGGCCACGCGTCGCTCTCGCCGAGACTGAAGGTCGGCTCTTTTTGTCACACTCTCCGCTACGGCTCTCAAGCTTACTCTTGCACACATGCATGCACGCGTCGCCGTCGAGCTCCGGAGCGGCTCCAAACATCGCGAGAGCGTGCGGAGATGCATACTTATGCTGCGCACGTGGCGAAAGAGAGAGAGAGAGAGTATTTCGAGATGAGAGATGTATCAGAAAGTCTTAATTTTCAGTCGCTCGTATAAGCTGCAGAGGAACAATGCGATTGTTAAGCGAATGAAATATAATGCCATGTTGGGTGGAGGTTTAGCGGGGCAGCCTTGTGTCATCTTTTTGCTATACCGGCGACGTGGCCTATATACAGGCTGCACGAGACTTTTTTCATGCGAGGATGCGCCTGCCAAAGTTTCGTACTTTTATCTCGAACGTGTGTACCTTGATTTTTCAGGGCTCAAGGTCCACTGATAAAAAAAGATATATGACTATTTGATTTTGTCGTTTCTAGACCAGATTATTGTGTTACGCGTAAGTAGCCACTTATTATTTGTGGATACATCTGCAAGGGACAACATATTACTTAACGTCTACACAATTAAAAAGAGGTAACGAAATGTTCAATAGTTTCAAATGCAGGCGCTCCATTTTAATGAAGAGAATTCCTAAGAATTAACTTTCATTCTTATAAAATATATCGTAAAAAGAGTTTCTATCAAAACTGACAATTGATTTACCGAAAAACTGCACTTCAATAAATTTTTATAAAGTTCTTCCTGATAATTTAAATTAATAACTTTATTACCAATTTCATAATAATGATAGATTTAATTAAATATTAGTAGATTTTTTAAATCAGCTTATTCTTTTTATTCCAACATTTACTACATCTTATTAAACCGTTTGTAGGTTGACAATAGTTAGAATTCAGTGAGGTGTACTATATAAATTTCATAGATTTACCTTGAAATTGTAGTGTGGATTAGTATCGGAATCCTCCTTATTTATTTTATTTTTTATAATTTTTAATTGAGTAAACATTTATTTCTCTCAAATAAATCTATACAGTTGAGACTGTTCAACTAAATTTTTATATCAGTTCAGTAAATTATTGTTTTTCCTAATCGAACAACAAAAACCTTCAAAGTAATGAAGGAAAAAAATAAAATGAAGAAAAATGATTTATTTCGGAGCTCTTTCTCATTAGCAGCAATAACGCAAAAACACCTTGAATTAAAAGTGTATGCAAATAATAAATACAAGTGCAAGCGAACTGAATTTTTATATCACCACACCAAATCGTATTTCATTCGTTTGAAAAGTAAAGATAAAAAAATACACATCACACATTGATGTCATCGAATAAATTCCGCAGCGAAGTGTATAATTACAGTCTAAAAGATTCAAAAACTAGTGCAGAAGAAGAGAGTGAGAGAGAGAGAGAGAGACCCGGAGTAGATAGAAGGAAAATGAAAGAGGAGCGAGAGAAAAGCGCGCGAGCGAAAAGAATACACTCTTTTCAAGGCGCGCGCGGGGATGACATGATACTGCGCACTACCACTACTCCAGACCTGTGAGCATTAGTGAATAAGGGACGTACACACTGGGACACGAGAAGAAACGCCAAACCTCGCTTGCCCGTGCCGCGCGCTTATGTGTGTGTGTGTGTGTGTGTGTGTGTACGAGTTCCAAAGTCAAACACGGCATGCTGGTGCACAGCTTCCTCGCCTTGCTCCGTGTGGTAGGTATAGAAGCAATGGCATACTAAATCGGCGTATATAAAGAGGGAGTGAAAAAGCGAGGAAAGCATAGAGCGAGAGAGAGAGAGAAAGACACAGGCAGGACACGACACAGCGTCAGTCCTGCACCTTTCATGCCTCGGCATCAAAGGATATATTTTCGTAAATTTGCTCTGAAGCTCACTCAATGGAGACGATGGAGAGGACAAACTCTCGCCATATCTTTTACACACACACACACACACACAAACGCATACACAAAAGCGTGCGGACTTACCAAAAAGCAAACTTGCTAGTGGAGCGTGTTTGAGCCCGCGAATTTAAATTTCCGTGGCAAAAGTATATGCATATGAGCTGTGAGTGCGCGGTTCTAGCGTATAGTTGCCTTACTTTGAAAATAAAGAGGGAGACTGAGAGAGAGAGAGAGAGAATTCGATTAATTATCGCGGTTGGGATATGGAAATGAAGGGAGTCGCTTGAGCGGCACAAGGAAAGTCTCTGTGTAAGTCACGTTATATATACATGCGCAAACGTGTATATATATAGGTAGGTGCATGAATAGCGTGATACAGAATAATTAAAGATTGCGAGAGAGCTAGAATAATCCTGTCATAAGAAATCTCATACTCGTTAAGTGCCAGGGCGGGATAACGCGTGTACGAACGTCGCGTGCTTTATGAAACGAACCGGCGCGCGTCGAATTTACAAATGCCCCGAGATAAACCTTATTCTAAATTGCCTTTTATTGTTTTTACAGATTAATCATTGATACATATATATTTCATAGCTTGAAAGGCTAAAAATTTTCACGGTTTTCTTACCTGTGTACCTACATTTTTATATATACGTATATTTTATGCTTCCTTTGTGGAAATGAATCCGGTGATAGATAAAATATAAATAATACCTACCTTTTAAATTTCGTGACAGTAGACATTCATGCACTTTTGTACAATATTACAAAAATGTTTAGAGTGGGAAAAGAAAAGTAACCTCCCTTCTTCGTAGAAACATATGTATGATAGTATTTTAGGACATGATCGGTTTTAGTTGAAAGAAAATTTCAATATTGAAATTTAACCATCTTATAGTATATATACATTATATTTGAAAAAATAATTTAACATTCGTTCTCGAAGAAAACTTTTAAAAAAGACCTAGTTGATCGATCGATTGCCTCTATACTTATTGCACATGAGTAGAAACAGACAAATGTGGTAAGACTGAATTACAATCAAGTTTTTTTTAATTTTCCTTCCAAGAATAAAATCACATCACTAACTTAATTATAATTATTAAATATTTTTTTAACTCTAAATAATGACGTAAATTTCGTATGTTCCTTCTAAACATTGTATTTTATTCTTCTTTCCCTCTCAAGACGATTTACGCGATGCTTATGAAGTTGTTTACACCGTAAATAAACATGGAATTTAAACAAAAAATTAATAAATTTATATGGAGATAAAAAATTTATATAATTTTTTTACTTCATATAAATTTTGTTGAACTAGCAAATGCATGTTGAGTGTTTATACAATAGGTATACCGGTATTAATCAACCAATCTTTTTCTTAACTTTTATGTTAGGTAAAAGTGAAATCTTTTTGTTTAAATTCAATGTTTGCTGTGGCGTATAAAACAATAGTTTGAATTCTATATTCGTCTTCATTTTTATTACAAAAACTATTCTAAAGATAAGTATCATTATTGTTGTTAAAGGCTTGAAAGGAAAGAAAATGAACTATTTCATTCCTAAACAGCATCAGTTATCATAAAACTAAGAAAACTATTTTATTTGGCAGTTTCTATTTTGTTTCCATGTTCACAAAACAAGGGATGTAAAATAAACTATATATTAAGCATCGCCCAGTATGTCCAGTATCCATCAATTTCATCACTAATCGATTTGCTTTTAGTACTTCAGTCCGCGTAAATACACATGATTTTGTAAAGTTCACGTGAAAGTGCGGCAAGTTGATATATTATCGAAAGTATCTCAAAAGCAATCGTTTGAGCGCAGACATGGGCCTTTCTATCGGTAAAAGAGGCACCTGCATCCCTCGGATGACTGTAACGCCTTGCGCGGCTTGCACAAAGAGTATGTCTGCAACACTCGCTCTCTCTCTCTCTCTCTCTCTCTCTCTGTGGTGTGTGCGGTAGACGTACGATCGAGTGCTGCTGCAGATAACGCAGGTAGCTGCGAGCTTTACGAGTATTAAGGCTTGATATGAAAAATTATGCGATGTTTTTCAAAAGTAACATTTTGGTATTTAATGCATTTTATTAATAAACGTAAAAGACACTGCAAATTCAACTTACAAGGAGAGTTCATACCCTCTGGGTCACAGATTTGACGGAAACTCTACAAAGACATGCTTTGACCAAAAATAAGAGATTATACATATGCGTCATTTGCAACAAATTGGCATTTGAGTCAATGCAGGGCCCTGGAAGCCAAGTAAAAAAGCCAATTTTATTTAAACCTTTATAACAGACCAACAAGTATATGTAGTATAAAATGCGTAAAGTATACAAGTCAAAAGTAAAGATAAGCTTTCATTTCCATTTTGGTGCGAGTTACTAGCACTTTTTATTCAAATGTTATGAGCGATCAGAAATTTAGTTAATTTTTGTTCGCATTTTACAACATCAAAAACGCTAAATTTTAAGGACCAAAACTTCGTTTTATTTTAGATTGCTTATAAATATTTGAATAAAAAGGACTAAAAACTCGCTCTAAAATACAAATGCAACATTGTCTACGATGTATATATTCGCCTTTGTTACAAAAGTTTAATGACACCCATGATTTTTCATACACAATGATATTAAATGGGCCTTAACTCGCCTAGGGTCCAACGGACAAAATCCCAAGACAAGTATCTCATATTTTCGTCCAAAGAATGTATCAGTAAAGATTATTCAAATCCGTTGCGCCAAGGGTGTGCATTTATTTGTATTCAGATAGGCGTAGTTTATAACTTACCAGCGGAGTTTAAGTTAAGCGAATTAAATTATATAAAAATACATTATTTAACCAAATGAATTATTGATGTTTAAAAAACTGACAATTATTGATTTCTACATATACACTAAAGTACACTGGAAAAAGCAGTAACAGCAGCTACACATAGTCGACTTTCTCCGAGTTTTTCTAAGAGAAAAGTGTGTTTACTTATTCAACCAGCTATAACGTCAAAATATTTTAGAAGCATCTTCCGCAGCTACAATGTAGGAGAATAGACCGTATTTTATCCGTCGTTTTTGCAATCTTATCTCCTGATCGCTCTTCCGTGGCAGGATCAAAATACCAAAGAAGTTATATTCAGTAATAATAAGAATAAATAATTTATCAAGAAGGACGGAACTTTCGAATAAGTTCTATCACAGAAGTACTGCATACAATGATCGCGATTAAATTAAATTCTATTGAATTTTTTCAAAACTTTAATTTATTTCTATACCTGTATAATAAACGATACTATAATCTTTATTTTTGTAATAACTACAACAGTTTTAGGAATAATATACTTAAAACTTGAATACTAAATTCTTATGTATTAGTTTATATATTATATTTAAGCTAATACTAGACATTAAATTTTAAAATATACATATATTTGGTACCAATTCGCACCTTCATTATGAATATAATTTTTGTTTCACATTTTTTGCTAAAACATATATAGTTTTATAAAAAAATTTACTATGTGGATTTTCCTTAAGCTGAAATAATCCAGATTATCCAGAAAGTAAAAAGAGTTCTAAATAATATGATTCACCAGGATTCCTGAATTTAAGTGCAGGTTATTATAGTAAAAAAATTCTCGATTCTATATGTAAATTATGTAAAGTTAAGTTACATAAAATATCGAAGTATACGGACAAAAACGATTAAAGTATACTTAAAACGGAAATAAGTTATTTAAAAATTATATATATACACATTTTACATAACTTCCGGAAAATAAAATGGAAAGCGAAAATTACAAAACTAGAAGCACGTGTGGATAATATGTCAAAGAGATGTTATCATTATAAAATATCATTATAAATATATATAAAATAATAAAGTGTCAAAAAGATGTTATTATTATAAAATATTAGTCTATTTCGTAATTGAATATAAATTAATTTCCACCCATATATTTATTTGTTTTTCTCCGTATACTTTTACAAGCTTATTATACGACACACACGCCGATAAAATAGCAGAGACAAGTGTGCACTTGCTACTCAGACTTTGCATCGCGCAATATCAACTCCTATAGGTTTATAAAATCAAGTTCCAATGGAAACAAGCAGACATCGATAGAATTCAATTCTTCCACTCGTGGCAATTAAGAAATCCGAAAATAATAAACAAAGTGCGCGCGCAACAAGACAAGACGCGCGAGAGCCGCACGATAGATAAATTAAAAAGGCGAATCGACAGCGCAATAAGCGCCCGTTGTTCGGTATAAAGTGCGCGAGCCTCTCTAGCGAAGCAATTTTCCCGCGTGTGTGTGTGTGTGCGGCAGCAGCGGCCGAGCCTCCATAATGGCTCTCTCGCGCACTCGCGGCAGCCATATAAACATCTCGTTGCTCTCCACTCGATGATCATTCGCGCAATCGAGCGCATAATCCCCGCGTGCCTCTTTAATACATTCACGTATATACTTATACACCAGACAGTCGCTCGCTCCGCGCTCACGCACTCGATACACCGCACTCACACACACTGTACTCGGCTGCGTTTCGACATTGTACTTTGTTATTGAGACTTGTAAAGAGGGAGAGAGACGGGAGGATAACCGAGCGAGAGAAAGAGAAGGAGGAGGAGGGAGAAAAATAAGTGAGCCATGCGAGGAGGCACATAAATCCTGGGCTGCGCGCAGGTAAATGCGCCTTCTTATCCCATGGGAAAGAACTTTGCCACCGACCTGCCGCTAGCGCGCGCACGTTTAATTCGCACACGGAACATTCCGTGTCGCCGGTGCAAATCAAATCAAAGACGAACGGATTATAACCCGATGATATTCGATTGAGAATAAAATCATTTTTTAACTCTATCAGTTTATTATGCCTTTCTAACGAGAGAAGAATTATATATCCGTTAAAAGAAAATCGTGAAAGATCCACTAATTATATTGCTACGCCCACGTCGTTAGCTATGACATATATTACTATCAAATGCAACTCGCGTATATCTCTAAAACGTAAAAATCTGTATAAACATCATGTTGGTACATTAGAAATTTTTTTAAGACACTACAAGAACGGATTTATCCTTAACATTTTCAAATGCAAAGAAAGCCAATATCTAACAAAAACAATAGTCTCGAACAGATTAACGAAAATTCACTCACCCGATGTGACAATGAAAGCCCACATGTAAATCGGTTACGCATAAACTTGGATAAATTATTCCCAAGATATATTCCACCTTTAACGAAAACACACTGATTCCAGCGTGGAATACTCCAACGCGCGCATAGGACATATATATATATATATATATATGCGCGCACCGCATCAGCGAAGAGATTGCAAAGGCAATATACGCGTTCGTCGATATCATTGACCCGCGACTATATGGTGCGGACTGTGGTGGTGCGCGTCGCTCATTCGGCTGCACCCATTGCGAGAGAGTGCTGCAGCATGCAGTCCCGTAAACCGCTCAGATCGTGTCTCGTACACACACACACACACACACACACACACACTCCCGCGCACCTATAATGTTGATTCTTCGCGGCATTAGCCTAGTAAAATGCGCACGGTGTACTTATACGTATAACCTATCACTGGAGACTATAATAACGGTGTCGTTCAATCGTTCGACTCTACACTTTTCTCTTCTCTCTCTCTCTCTCTCTCTCTCTCTTTTTTAGCTCGCTCTCCTTTAGCCGTACGAGGTCGCGAAGCAGCTAATTTTAGTGCCTCCGCGCACCATAGAGTTCGCGTCACATTCTTCCCTATAACGATCGCCAATTGATATATACCATAAAGACGGTGGATATCGTAGCGGTATGTATATAACGACGAGCTGGCGGCGAATTCGTGCACGATCGAACTGCTTTTTCAAAGCTCGTTTAAAATCGATCGCGGCCGTCGAATTTAGCTGAACGCTCATATTTTGCCTCCCGCTATCAAATTTTATTTTTAATTCTATTTATTATTCCTGCGCAGATGCAATTACGTGATGTATCGGATTAAAAAACGCGCTAAGCACGTTAAGCCTTTATAGATCGAGTTTTCCTTGCTTTATATACACATTATACGTGAGAAATTTCGCTTTCTCTAGTTTAAAAGAAGCACGAAACTGCAGAACATTACCTATGGATACATTTTTTTTTTCATTCTGTTTTTCCACTCAATCGATATTATATATGTGTATGTGTGATTTTTAATTTAATGTCGTACATTACGGCTCGTAACAGTTATTAGGGATCATTAAAATTAATCAAAATCCAAATTACTATTATACAACGTAAAACAATGGGTATGTAATTTTTTCAATTACCTTTTTAAATGACAAGAATATTTAGTACTGTACCCAACCAGTGACAGGCGAAATAAATTCGTTGATTAATCGCATATAGGTTTCGACATGTCTCGGGTACAAATCGAATTGGAATGGTGACGCTGATCGATGTGTTCGCGCGTTGCTTCAGCTAAACGTAATTGATGTTAAATCAATTAATATTGGTTTCAGATTTACATTTATTTTTATTACCTCGTTTATACGACCAGAGCATTTTTTCTAATTTGGCGTATAATTATTTTTTTTTAACTCGTATATACAGTCTAAAAAGTAATGGTACAGTTATATAATGAAATACATTATTATATTTCATGGTTTTGTAATAGCGATTAAACTATAACTATAGTGCCATTATATCTTTTCATAGATCTATTGATAATGAGTGTCTATATCTAAGTACCTATATAATACTGTTTATTTTTTCAACTTATATATGTTTTACTTTCTCGTGAGCTTAAAAACTAATTTTTTGCTCATTTTTAAACTTACTTATATTTCAGTTATAGTATTTGTTTACGCTGTATTGTTAGTATACAAATTAATTCTTCATTAATTTATTTTGATATTTATACGTGGTATCTATTTCCATTGCGTGATTAACATATTCCCCCTACGTAAGCGTTTTATCCGACTTTCTCCGTTCCCGAATGCATTTTTTTTACAGATTCGCGAAATGGATAACATCATTTGATTTTTTTTTAAAAATAAGTATATGTAAAAATCGGGATTCGAGCAAAAATTATCAAAAAGGGTTTAGCTTTAATTTGCGTGCGGTTGTAAGTACTCTAAAAGTGTGCTATTCAAAAATTATGGCCAAAAATGTCAGAAAGAGATATTTCGTCCCCCTGGCTACGGTAAAAACCTCATTTGAATAAGATACATCTCGGGCGCCAGAAGGTTAATATCCTTATAGGACCACGCAATATTAGATCTGGAGGCTTCATCCAGATTTTCATGTGAAAACTGTATGCCTCTAGATCCAAAAATTCGATTACTCAAAAGTTAATTAAATAAAATGTGAACCACAATAATGTCGGCATATATATGCCATCCTCTTAATCTGATTACGTAATTTACTCGTGCAAGACCAAAAACCGCACCAATGAAATATAGTAATTTTTGTTAAATTTATCTTTTTCCATTATTAAGTTGGACCGACAATAGTAAATTAATATCCATTTCAGGCAACGGTGTACACTAGGCAGTGATCATATATACAAAACAAATACAAGTATATATAATATCCACTTGATTAAAGTCGCAATCATCGGATCGCGAATTAATCAACGATAACGTATCCCCATGGGATTGTCATTGGGAAATCCTAATGATAAGTGGAATGCAATTAAACAAAACTTTACGAGATAATAAAATAACGCGCTCGAAATGGGATACTTAAAGCCACGCACGGGGCCCGGGAGAGAGAGAGAGAGAGAGAGAATAATTGCGCGTGTCATATGTTTTTGCACATAATTACACATTGCGATGTTTTCACTCCGCCTATATAGTCGCGATTCTTACATTGGAATCCATAAATTCCAGAGAGAGAGAGAGAGAGAGAGAGAGAGAGTACGAATTATACGGCTATAGCGCAAAATTCAATTATAAAAAGGTCAACGATCACGGGCCCCGCGAGCACTCCGCTCGATCGCCACTCCCTTACATAATCTTTATTATTCCTTCGTCGTCCACGTGCGCAGCGCCCGGTATATAATACCCCTTTCGATTCTGCGCGTTCTTTATCAGCTGGTATTACGTTTCGACAATATCGAGTTGCGCGCTCTGCACAGGTTACATATATACACACGCGCGCACACACACATAGATATATATATATAAATTTAAAAGATAGAACAACCGCTCATACACATGCACGCGTATCTCGTACACGCGAGCGAGGTAAGTACAAGTAAGTGAAAGTTATATGCGCGAATAGCGGTTGTGC
>UELV01156900.1:0-22605 GCA_900490015.1 Megastigmus stigmatizans
TGTGTGTGTGTGTGTGTGTGTGTGTACATCTGTATCGCGAGAATGGATGAACCAATTTTCAAGTTTAAAAATTCATTTTATTCGTTTTTTGTGTTGATTGGCGGCTGAAAAATAATTTTAGGATTCATCGATTTTCCTTTGTTTTTTTTTTTTACGAAAATGACTTGTTATTTTAATGTTTTGTTTTTTGTATTGCAAGTTTAATGTTTTAAAAATATATGTACAATGTTTTTGAAAGAGCTTTTAATTGAATATGATTTGAAAAATTATGTTATAACTGGTGAATCTTTTTATCAATCAATGTGAAAACTTATTAAATTATTAAAAATATTATTAATATGAAGTTGTTAAATTTTCAGGCAATAAGATTTTTTATTTTTTGAAAAAATAATGATATTGTATTTTTAAATTCTGTCAAATTATAATTCTTTTAACTATCGTTCTTCATATTTTTTCATATATTTAACGAGATATTGTATTAAATAATTTAAATATAAAAGAACTATAGATATAAGATGATAAAAATAAATCAGGTATTCTAACTAAGTATTGAATAATTCAAAATTTCGCAAGCATATAATAAAAATTTGTATAATTGTTAAAAATATATTTTAAATAGTAAATAAATTTTAAAGTGATTCACAAATAGTATTTGTATATTAATTACATAAACTAAATTTTATAATTAGATTTGTATAAAAGAGATACGCGACCAAAATACCGCCATTGGAAAAATGACAAATTCAGAATCTTTTAAATAAATAAATTAAAACAAATTTATTGAAAAATGAATACATTTTATGCAATTAATTAGGGTGTTTAGTATGTACTACTTGCTACATTATATGTCTTACTTTATAAAAAACTTAGAGGAATAATAAGTGTCATTGAATTGGCAGCGGTTTTTAAGTTATTTCCGATCACACTAAGATAAGTTGGGGTTGAGTTATTGTGTATAATGACGAAAAAATTAATTATTTCCACCATCTCGTATACTAAATTATAGATAAAAAAGCGACATTCCTTAATGTATACGAAAACATTTTGTTTTTATTTAATAAATCTATTTCCTGAAAGTTCTCTGGATCAAAAGATAATTTGCTCTCAATTGGCCTATAATAGTTCTAACTGTGTATTGCTAATAAATTCTAATTTGGAAAGTACAGGAAGGGGCTAATTTGATTTGAATTACGATAGGTATTATAAATCTCTTAAATGTCACTGTGTGATATTGAATAATAAACTGACAATTAAATAACTTTTTATTATTGCGACGGTTCAGAAATGTCGGATTATAGATATTTGATGTGTTATACACGGTATTGCTAATTTAAAATTGAGCGTGTTAACAGCTTATAGCCTGAAGAGGTAGATATATAATTCTACGTTTCCGAAAGATCGCAATAATAAAAAGATTGCATAATTATTGTTCGTGCAGGGTAAATACAAAAATTTATCTATAGTAATAATTAAACTCTTTTAAACAATACTTAAAAATTCAATTTGTCAATTGGCTATATAGAATTAGGTAAACTATTCGTATAAGGGCTTTACAATGGCTCCAAAAAATTTACGTAGATTTAAATAAGGAATAATTTAATTTAATATTTATTTGATTATGTATGTGTATTGTTAAAATACTCAATTCGAGAAAAACAGTTTACTATACAGAAAAAAATAAGCTTATTATTTTAGAAAACTGAATAAAAATAACTTAACATGAAAGATATTTTAAGTCCAACTAATATTTTACTAATATTTCAATAAAAAATTATCGTGGAAATCATGTTTATTTTTTCTCAATTGTTCTTTTAGTAGATACATCTGTAAATATAAACCATTGAGTTAAAATCTGTAAAACAAGATCAGTAAACATATTTACCTGCATATAAAACTGCAGTTCATGAAGTTAAAAGTTTTAAATTATTAACTAAAATATTGCACAGAGAACCGTGACTTGGAATTCCAAAATAAAGCGACTTACATTCCCAAAATACCTACTACGAGCACAAATTATATGTGAAAAGTAAAACGAAATTATATGTATGAATGCTTTATTTTAGTACACATTTGCATGAAACGAATGTTACGCTTTCGCTAGACTCCCGCTAAAGGAAATATTCAATTAAAAGAAACTCAATTTGCCGACTAAAATTTCGTTATGCTCCGAAGCGAATTACTGCAGATGGTATACTCACCAGGATTTCAATTTAAAAAATCGATTTTTAATGTTACATCAGACTAAAAGTCGGATGTATCAAGAAGAGCTCGCGCACTTTAAATTTCAAATAGAAATTTTAAAAATTGAATAAATTCTATTTTAATGGAACGATGTTTATGAGTGCTTTTGAAACTTTAAAGCGGTTTTCTTCAAATCCTTACTTTCAAACTGGCGGGACTTCGAAACTAGTAAAGCAATAGCATTCAAATTTAGCATACATAAGGCGAAATGTATACGCGAAGAAAGTTGCAGTAAATCTGAAATTACGCATGATTTAGCTTTCATATGCGCGCGTTTTTTTATTTATTGTATGTATCACTCAATGGTGAATATTTATTTCTCAACTATTCGATGATGGAATTTAATACCGTATCAAAATTATATAACTGATATATATTTTCGAATTTAACGTAATATGGAATAAAAAGGAATTTCATGAAACTGGAACCGCAGAGATTTTTTTCCAAAACTTAATCTCTACGTAAGTATATTTTGTTAGCTGCGAAAATCAGGTTGGAATCTTTCCGACACCTATAGCACATCCCCTTAACATATTTACAGTTCACTCGAAGTACAGTAAATAAAGTATATCTTAATATATCCACGTTTGTTCACTTTCACATCTTAAAGCGCACATTAAGTATAATTACATTTCGAATAAATATTTTCAACGCAGCCGCAAAGAAACTTCCACACTGTGAAATTACCGTTGCAATAAAGTTTGTGCGAAAGAGGCGTGCATGTAGCTGTTTCAGCAATTTCTAGCTACAAAAGGAACAATGCATAGATTTTAGCAGCGATAGTGAACAAGTTCGCAGAATTAGCGAAACACTTGGGGAGATAGCACTGCTTAACTGTCCTAATTACACTAAAATTTTACCCCCCGCAAACCTGTGCGGTCTTTTTATGGTAACGAGCATTTCGCGAGTTGGTGCAAAACTACTTATAGAATCGTCCATAAAAATATGCTCATAACAGCCAAACAATTGCAACTGCGCACCCAATGCGCGAAACTTTCACCCTTACACAGCCTATAAAATAGTAGATTTACACGCACAAAATCTGCTGCACGGATCAATGGGTTTTGCTTTCAGATCCTCTGCAACACAGGTGGTCTAAAAGACATACCAACTGGTAGACTGCCGCAGAATCTGGAGGAGCTGTCCCTGTCGAAGAACGAGTTCCCGGTGATCCGCAGCGAGGCTTTCTCGTCCCTCCGCTCCCTTAAGAAGCTCTGCCTCGATGGCAACGTCATATCGACGATCAAGTCCTTCGCGTTCCGCGGCCTCAGCAAACTCCAGAGCCTCTCGATCCAGCACACGACGCTTGCCTACATCGACGAGTTCTCCTTCGCCGCCCTACAGAACGTCACCAGTATCATACTGGCCCACAATCAGATCAGCTACATCAAAGGCAAGGCCTTCGCCGGCAGCTCACAGATAACCTTCATTATGCTCAATAACAATCCACTCAAGACGATACACAGCAACGCCTTCTCGGGTCTGACTTACGTCGAGCATCTGGTGCTGCCCGGTGGGATAAGGAGTATCGAGTCCGACTCCTTTAACGGCCTCGAGTATGTTGGACTGCTCAAGCTGACCTTTATGGATCTCGAAGGACTTAAAGCCAATACCTTCCGCGGCCTCAAGTGAGTTACGACCTACCTCTTTTTTTTTACGGCCTTTCGATGGTGTCGTTTATGACGGCCGTCGTATAGGGAATTTCAGATTGCGATAATATAAATCTAACTCCCTCTTCCCTTTCGTCCCCCCCCCCCTCACCCTTTATTCTTTACTGCACTTGATAAGTTTTACGATCTGTCCGGTGAGTTTTGATTTTTAGGGGAGATTACTTTTTTTAGCATTGATTTAATACTCTGCGAAAACATTTTCTTATCCTCATTTCAACCTCCAATTCATAAGGTGTATTATTTTCGTTTTTTATTTTTACGTCGTATTACTATGTAGATGTGATTCATCGTTTCATTATTCAAATATACATTTTGAAAGTAGCGTTGAATATTAAGCAAAAGTTTATTTTTCCATTATTCATAATAATTAGAATGGCGTTGTGAATTGAGCGAATGCATAAAAAAGTTAAGCTGACTTGTGGATTGGCAGAATGGTTACAAAAAAGGTTCCGAGTTTAATAATTTTAATTGCGTATTATTACGTTTACACTTGACCTATAAAGTTAAGTTTACATACCCAGTGAAACTTTTACTTTCAATCTTTGCTTTTCATGTACGTAATAATTACATTCAAATTGTATGCTTAGGAAAACTTTTTTATAATCTGAAAAATTCTGTTTGATCATTACGAAAATGAAAGAATCTCTGTGATAACGTTGAAAGTACATTATGATGCTTTATTATATAGAAACTGAAAAATTCGGTACTATATTGAAATTTTATTTAAAAATAGCTTTATTCGTCTGACAGTCACTTTATTACGAATGAAGTTTTAACAACAACATTCAAATTGATACTAATATCTTATTTATGAACTAATATAATTTTAGATTAAGAACTTATATATGTATACGTTGTATTTTTTGCTACGAAACGTATACCCATAATTAAAAAGTAAATCTATACATAGCGTAAAAAGAAAGGTATTTGCAAAATGTTTAGAAGTTTCCACTTTCTAATTGCTTTTTGATGTTAACATACTAAAACCACGAAGTCGATTTTATTTCCACTCTCGTAGTTTGCTCGCGCTCATCAAAGGGCAAACTACACATACTAGACTGGCAAAGACTTTTACTACAGCGAACCATAGACAAAGTATATACATGTAGGTACTCTTGGCTAAATCAAAATTCTTGTTGAGTTAGCTGTACTAGTTAAAGTCCAAAGTATTATTTTATGATCCGTTTACAAAAGGGGTTAGTCTACTGTCTATGTACGTGACACGCAATTTCGCCCTACTTACACACTGTATTATATATCCATAAATTATAAATTTTTTTTTTTTTTAATTTAAAACTATAGTGCTAAAAGTACTTTTAGCTGCTTGAGTATTATGCTGGAAAAATGCCAAGGTTCACTTTTGTAATGGGTTCGGAGAACAAAAACAAGCATTTTTGCTGTATTATATTTAAAAGTTTCGGGTATTTCGTTAGACGAGATTAAGGTTCGTTTTCTATGGGGATGAAGAAATTGTTGATAGCTTACGCGTTTATTAGTATTCAGGAATTTTGTAGATATCACATTTTAAGGATACCAGCGCAGTATACGAATATTGTATTATTGTATTGTCGTAAATTTATATTTTTGGATTTAATGATTTTAATTATGTGTACAATGGGAAATTGTTTATCTTTTTGAAAAACTTGATTTGTCCAACTCTTTTGCTTCATTGCTGTACCTCGGCTTCATTTTAATAATATTTTCATCGTCTGTTACTTTCATTTTGTAAACTGAATATTGCTCGTTTAGAAAAGTATAGATTATTCATGCTAATTAAAAACGAGAACAATATAAACTTGTCAGAAAGGAACAGTCCCAAATAATAAACTCAATGTTTTTGTATTAGTTACATTGGCTTTAAAAAGAAACGCGAAATTATTTCATCAACTAAATTTGGTATAGATAATTGATTACATCTTCCCCATTTTTTTTATACGTACAAGCATTTTTATATCCTAACATCAATTCTAATCAATATGAATCTTGCTTCATAACACGTACCGTATTTTCTGGGGATGCATCGAATTAGTACCGAATGCGAAATAATATGAAATCATGAAGGACTTTGTGCACTGTACGGCATCGTGTTTATGATATTCTAGATGAGAATGGACATTGAGCCCATATACGGCACCGTAGCCGCGACAGGATATGATCTGTACGCATAATATACATATAGTTATTTGAATTTAAATGGAATATTGAATGCGAAGTTCAGGTGTATTAAGCAGATGGTCAGGTACGGGTTCGTATCCGTTTTCGATGCTACCAACTGATATCCGATGGTAAATCATACGAATTTAAAAAGTAATAGTGCACAATCGAGTTTCATTGTATATCGTGGATCGGTTTGCAATTAGCCACCGTGTATCATCTTGTATGTTTTGACGTAGCTTGTGGTGGAGAGGAAAATTGAAATAAGTAGACGATTTTTTTTCATTAAAATACTTAAGTTTTTATTAAACATTTTTTTTTTCGAGAAATAAAATGAAGACCGTCGAGAAGTTCATGAAATTTAAGTTTTTAAAGAATTATTCATCGGTCGATTTCCAAATCAAATGTATTTGTTTTCTTTCGTAAAATGTTTTTTTTTATTAAAAATAAGTAAAAAGTTTCATTCTACTACTACGTGAAAGTAATGACTCGAGAACGAACGATAGCCATCAATATTTTAATACTTTCGCATCATCGGACGTTTACAGTTTTCCATAAAATTCAGCAAGTTTCTCTCTAAATATGTTTGATATATATGCTGTTATTCATCTATTAGTTTTCGTCAGTCTAATATTTTCTTACCGGGAGATGACCTTACAAATTACTTACAGGTATGTGAGTCATGGATTTTCTTTAAATTTTCATGAATTACATTTTAAGCAACATAATGACATACGGGTATCGGTGTTTAATCAATAGACCCTGAAAATCAAGATTCACCGCTCTTTATGCTCATAATGAATATACAGATATATAAAATCATGTATAAAATCAATACGAATTGGCGAATATCTTGATTTCCTATTCAAGGGCCTATTCAATAAAACACGGGTCTCATTATTTAGTGCAAAAAATAATTCTCGAGAGTTTCAAGAAATTCCAGGACCCGCAAATCTTGGTCATTTCCTTGATAGTGCAGTAGAAATAATTAGATTCATAATAGATATATGGCATTTCATCAAATGTAATATCTCTGATAAATGAGAACGCATAGAACAATGTCTGAAAACTTACTTTTACTTTTGATAATATTCAGATAAGAAAAAATTTTAGAGATAATTATTGGTATAAAAAGTCGTTTGATTGTAATGATTATAATAACAAATACAAGTGATACTTGTATTAATTGTTTTAAATGTTTGTACGATTTGGAATTAAAATGCTTTATATGCCTCGAGCTTTACAAATATGTCGTAATATGTTACGCGATGCAGGGCAGGTCGCCACAATAATCGTACACAAGGGTGCAATTAGGGCATGGCTAAAGATTTTCTAAAATACCTACCGATTCATCTTGTTACTTGTTTACGTAAGAAATCGTTAGAAACTATACTACGTATACATAACAGTTTCAACCTATTTTCTTACATAATTAAATCACATTATTTTTACATTTGGTAATTATTTAAATGATTACAATAATAGCAATAGCTACAATTCATAATAGCATAATAGTAATTATTTGCTTTGTTTTTTAACTCTTTGCTGCGATATTTAAAAACGTAATATTTTTCTAAAACTCTCAGAATCTTCAAAGTTAATGCATGTAATACGAAGTTACGCTCAAAAGATTTCAGTATTTTTCTCGCAAATTTCTGGCCACTTCGGCGCGCTGTAGAATAAAATTTCCCAATTAAGCATTCAGGAATTGACACGTGTTGATTTGTTCCTCCTTAGAAACGTACGCAACCTGGTGATCACGGGCAGCGACCTGGGCATCATTCACAAGGACGCGTTCTTCGGTCTCGAGCACATAGACAGTCTGAACATAGTCAGCAACAAGATCGACGCCATAGAGGAGTTCCACCTGAACAGCAACTACTCGATCAACACGCTCCGCTTCCATAAAAATCACGTTCTGAGGGCGCCGAAATACGGTGGTGCCTTATTCCGCGTCAACACCATCAGCACCGACGCCAATCACTTTCCCTGCGACTGTCAGATACACCTCGTGCTCGAGAGCGACTTCGTCAACGGCTCGGCTGAGGAGTTCCGTAGGAACAACTACTGCATCTCGCCGGCCGAGTACAACGGCAAGAAAATGGCAAGCGTGGATCTCGACTCTATCGCCAGCTGTCACGACAAGCTCACCAAAGACAATTACGGCTCGGGGGTGAGCATCGGCTCGAGCTACCTCAGCTTCCTCGTCCTCGTTCTCCTCTATCTCTCGAGGCTCCTCTTCTCATGAGAATTCATCGCCGTATCCGCTCCCGGCTATCCCAGCTATCCCAGCTATCCCAGCTATCCCAGCTATCCCAGCTCTCCCGCTCCTCTATCTTTCTCTCTTTCTATATATAGGTACATGACGTATATGACATATATGATATCGACTCTAAGGTTGTGCAAATTTAAATATAGTCGTTAGGAAGGGGAACATTCAAATGAGATGTAGGGGAGTCGACTTGAAGTGCATGAGTGGCTTACGAGCTTAATAATATTGTCTGTTTATGTTTCGTACCTTAACTTTTTTTTTTGTTATTTTATAACGAATAACAGATTTTATGTACACTGCTTGATGTACAAAACATAATAGATTTAAATATTCCAAATCTATTTTGCTGTAAGAAATCATTTCAAATTAACAAAGTATACGTGTGAAGTTGGAATCGGACTAATTGGATACATTGAATACTCCTAGAAAACTCATGGGTATAACTGACTTACTCGTGGTGCATTTATAATTTTATAAAGTTAAATAAAGCTTCGCTCTAATTATGTTTCCTATAATATAGTATTGATCCTGTATATGTATGTTGCATTATTCATTGGGTGAATTATTAAAAATAGTTGGTACGATTCGAATTCATATATATACCTACACTAACTATCTTCTGAATACTACCTGTTTTACTACTACTAATGAATACTCGAAATATTTTTAAAAATATTCGGTTTCATGATTACGCATAAATATAATCAAGATAATAATATTAGATTCGTAAACATCATCTATTTTAAGTCGACTATTTTTTTTTTTCAATGCAAAGTACTTTTAACATTCTGTCATCGATTCAATTCATATATTGCTTGATATTTTTGATTAAAAAAAATGTAGTGTAGAAAGTTATACAATTTGGCTTTCGCATGAATTGTTATTCGGATCATAAAATTGATGATGAGATGTAAAAGGTACTTTTATTTATAATGTAAGGATACTGTGAGCTTTTATTATAAAATGATAAATTATTATAGGTAATGCTGTCGAATTTTAAGTCTTTATCTATAAGGTGATATAATGAAGATTATATTCAAATGATTTTCCGAGATCCAAGTTTATTTATATGAATTCTGTTACGATTAGAAACAGTATATCGATCTTGGATGTGTCGTAAAAAATAGGATATTAATGAAAAATTCTATTAAAAAATATTTTGAATGCAATTGTTATATTAAAAGCTGTTTAAGAAATGTTGAGAAATTTAATATATCTTGTGCTATTTAGTGTAATTTTGATCTTGTCTAGGTAGGTCATATTTTATTTTTCTTGAAAAAAAAAACAGAATATTGAAACTATTTTGTCGGTAGTTAGAAGCGAAATTAAAAATTCCTTATATTCTTAAATCTCGCGCTATTGTTTTGATGACGGGAGATGTTATCGCTACTTAAATAACAAATATCAAACGAAAGTTTTCACAGCATCTCTACAAAAATGTATCAAAAATTTGATTCTAATATTAACTACCCCGAAAAAAAATAGTTTTCAAATGAGAACCTCACTGTGTACGGTATCTTTGAGCTTGAATACTTTTTAATTATACAGTTTAAGTTCCTCGACTCAGCTGTTTTCTACTGTGGAATATCGTTCGCGATTCGGTCAGAAGATAATTTATAACGCGATCTTTGTCTCAACTATTTCTTCTTTTCATAAATCGAGTTTGTATCTATTCTTTTTAGACATAATAGATCCACGGAAACAGTAAGGCAAACACAATGAAAAACGTCCAACGAGACGATAATTTACGACTTTACAAATGAAAGTAAACCGATGAAAGTATAAAAATTGAATAAGAAGAAAGTTCAGGGTATATAATCCAGATGATCTCTCGGCGATTGATTATATCTCTATTACCTAATTATCAGCATTATACAGTTAACGAAGTAAAAGTATACATACGATGATAAGAGAAAATAATCGATATAAAGTGCATACATGCACAAGGTATATCGGAACTCACTGAATGAGCTTTATAAATGAAGAAGAAAAAGAAAAAAATATGCTGATCTCCACCGTGCACTTTAAGCGTTGCGGTGGGTGAAATTGTGCTAAACTGTTTTTAAGGTTTTGAAACGTATTGAAAGTAAAAACATAGCTTTTAAGAGTTAGTCTTACGATTGTTAAACTATTTGGTACGTAGAAGAAAAAAAAACACATTGTACCTACTTGAAACGCAGTTAAGTTACTGCTTCCAGAAATTTACATTTAAAAATTTTAAAAGCTGGAATTATTTCATACATTACAATTACTTAGAAATGTAATAGACTGTATTATTAAGTTATTTAAACCTTCGCATTATGTTACGCGCTCTTTAAGAATAATATACTTTTTGTGTATCATAAGTCACATTCTAGTCTTCTTATCAAATGTCATTGCTGATAATCTTTTAAAATCTTTAAATGACAATTTCTCAAATGCAAAAAGTTACAGATTCGGAAGTATAAAAAATTTGAAACCTGTGTGTTACAATAATTTTGCTAATGCAGACGATAAGCTCTATACACGTGTACAATGTTCATTAAACTAAATGAAAGTAAGATGAATAGAAAAATCTACTCTGCGTTGCCTGATGCTTTCTACACTTTTAATCTCCAAAACGGACGTACGCTAGGCAATAGTAATTTGTAATAATGAAGAAAAAAAAAGCTCGTACATAAGTTGGCATATATATATATATATATTGTTCGCGCTATCTCTATATATATTGATCTCAAAATCAGCCAACTATTATAATAAATAAGGAAAAAAAAAGAATACTTAAATCGTTATTTACAAGCATCACATGCATTGACTCTATATGAATATAGTTTACCATATTTTTCAAAGTTCCGTCTATAGTATTTTATACCGCTACAATATCGTGTTTTAACATTTGTTATAAATAAATAATGAATGTTAACTGAATATTGTTTATCTTTGAGTCTTGAAGATCCTATCGACGTATTTCTTGTTGAAAGAAATGCAATAGTGAAAATTTCTGATAGTTTTCGGTTTTGTATATTTAAAAAGGGATAAATTAGGTTTCTTCAGGACTTAGGGAAAGACTATTATTTCGTAAAATTAAGAATTTAAGAGTGGAACTCGAAAATTACCTCTGTGCTAATTTCATCCGTTGCTAAATTATTCTTATATTGCTTGCATATGCTGAAGAGTGTATCAACTGGTAGGTTTTGGGACTGAAACTGTGAAATTCTGTATAAACGAATATGCAGCTTTTAGATCAAACATTTATGTAGCATATTGTTTATTCTTTTAATATACAATTAAAGATTGAAATTAATCGCAGAAATGAAATACTTTAAATGCAATTAAAACATTTGAGCCTAGATAATATTGATTTAGTAACATAAGATATACGACTCAATTATTCCGATTTGCATAATAATACACGTATGTTGAATTGTTCGTTAAATATTCCATTATTTGCATATTTGATTACTTGTCTCAATTATTCAAATGATTAGGTATATTGCACTTCTTGAACACTTCAACATTTGAATAGTATGGTACGATAATTACACATACGTATCGCATAATTTGTACATATAGTAGCAGTTGATTTCTACAAGAGAACATGTTATATCAAATTTATGAATATTTTATATTATCATGCATATTTGTGGATATTGAGTAGTCTCAGTCTTGTAACGCCACGAAACCAATGAAAGTAAATAATACTGCTTCTTTTTGAGTTCCACTCTTTTCGAGGGTTGTGCCGAATATTCCCTGTGCTCTATTGTTAGAGTTGAACCATTTAGATCTTAGATTTAGCGTCGAAAAAAAAACCGAATGTATTGATAGTCCATTTCGAGTGTCAATTTTTGGAATGTTTCCTCTTTCGTGTCACACCGACCACAAGAATGAATCGAAAGCTTCCAGAATAAAAAAAAACTTGTTTGTGAAGAGAACGACGTGACGAAACAAAAAATGGCCAAAAAGTATTATTGTATACCGCATTGGACGCGCAGGATCGTTTTTCCTTTCTGCTCGTCGTTGCTAATTCGTACGTATATGAACATATATATAAGGCTTTCGCCAATGTGGCTGAGATTAAGTGTAAAAGAGAGGACTGAGATTCTGAAATTAAAAATACCTAGTTATTTTTTATTTGAGCTTTAAAAAGCTTAAAAAAATTAGTCCTTATGATCTATTTTTGAATAGACATATTCAATTATTATCTTTAATTAACTTGACCAACTATGTAACGGCTGAGAGAAAGTTGTAAATATTTTTATTATACTTCGTTATATTTGTCCTGATTATTATATTTTATCAAATAGCTTCTGTTATTTCTTCATAATTTTGTAAACATGATTATACATGTCATCCAAATAATAGATATGATTTAAGAACTGTTGAAAAACAGTAACATGGATTAGACTATAAACAAAAGATAAAAGAATTCAATTACATTCATAGAATTAGAAAAATGCGCACATTAAAGAAACATAAAGCATGTCATGAAAATTTTATCTTCGGTATTAAAAAATACGTGATTTTATTTAAGTAAACTCAGTCCTGTTTCCAAGCTTGCTCGGGAACCTATTGTGTAAGACTTTGCTTGGCCTTCGGTCAGCATAATAACCGAGGACCAACCTAGCTTGTATTTTTTATTGACATTGTCAGCAGAGAATGTATACACCGATTATCCTTCCGTCATATAATAGCTATTGTGGCTCTGAAATGTTCAGCACAGATATGATATAATAAAGAAACTAAATTAAAAAAAAATGTTGTTTTTATACTTTCGAAACACTGTCTATACAATTTCAAAATTTTATCTTCTTAATATTATAACAGAAGTTTTATTATTTACATAGATGGATAATACATTCTTTAATTTACTAGCACTTGGTAACAATATTAGATTAAAAAAAAAATTAACCAAATACAGTATTAAATAGCTTGTAATAAATAAGTGCTTGATTTTAATTAGAATGTATTTATGACTGTGATTCATAATTAACAAAGGACCTGGTTTATAGGTTTTGGAGGAATGATGGGTGGAAATTCTCCAACTTCTTGTTCATAGAAGCCATCGATACGAAAAGGTTTTATTTCCCATGGAAGCTGTGTCTCAATATCTACTGACTGAACGCCAAGATCCTCAAGTGTTGGTACACCTTTTATTATTCTATCAGAAGTGAATTCCTATAAAAAATAATATAGTATTAAGCTTAGAAGATGCTTAAATTTTAAGAAATGTACTGTGCAATTAGTGTTAAATGATTCAAAGGTAGGTAATTGCACTAAATCATCCAAAATTAAAGATATATGAAATAAAATAATTGAACAGAGTTAAATAGCATGTATATAATTTAAATATATGAAGAGCATTTACAATTTTATAGTAATAAAGCATAATTATATTATACCTTTTCTAAACCTTCCCAGTGTAAGTAGGCCAGTGGATAAGCAGGACTCATCTTTTCAACAATTGAAACTCTCATCTTATAAAGTGGGTACCAATCCATATCTAATCTGCGATATCCATATTCTGTGCATTCTCGCAACACCATTTCATAGAACCAGTCTACCAAATCTGATAATTTATATCGATTTACTCTGAAAAATGATTATTTAATTATCTATATGCGAGAATTAGTCTTTCAAAATTTCATAATTTATTTACCCTGTAAATTGGTATGTTCTTCCAGCAGTTTTAGGATCTTTTACAACAGCAACAATTCCAGCAGCAACATCACCTGCCCATACTGGCTGTTTTTCAGTACATTCACCTTTTTTGTATAAGGGAAGACCTCTATAAAGATATCAATTATTGATGTGATAAAAAATTTGTGAATAATAAATAGAAATACAAATAATTAATGGTATAGGAAATGTAATAATAAATTATAAAAAAAAAGATAAAAAATATACTTGATTATTAAACATTTACTTAATTATGAATTATTAACCTCAAATGACGTCTCCATTGATGACAATGAGCTGCTAGAAACCTATCTTCTGTTGCATAAACATCAGATGGGCGAATTATTGTAGCATCGGGAAATTCACGTTTTACTGCCCATTCTCCTTCCCACTTAGATTTGTAAAACTTGGATCCCCCAGGTATATAAATCGGCTTTAAAGAAAAGTAAATTAATTATGTGTACAACCCTTTAAATTATCTGAATAAATTACCCTCTTGTCAAAAATAGTCAAGATTAAAATTTAGAAAATGAAAAATTATCTAGCTTACTACAGGGTCAGGACAGGCATTAAGGCAAGAAAGATGAATAAATCTTTCAACTCCATTTTCCTTGCAAATTTTAGCAAGTCTTGCTGCACCCTCAACATGAACAGCATCATAAGTAAAATTTTTAGTTGGATAATCACGTCCAATTAAATTAATGACAACATTGGAGTATTTTATACATTTTCGTATTGAATCTTCATCTCTTAAATGAAAAGGATGGTACAAAACTTGGCCAAGATCGCCACATAATTTTAAGGGTGCCACATCATAATGGTCGCCTCGGTATGGAATAATCAGCTATAATACAGAAAATGATATATTACTTACAAACCAGTAAGTCTTATTTTTTTTATAAATTACATTACCAATTAATACTTTAAATCCTTATTGTTTTTAAATATCTGAAAATGTAATCTAAATGAGTATTACTAAGTACCTGAGTTCCAATTTTTCCCAGTCGATTACAAATATATCTACCGATGAAACCTGAGGCACCAAATATAGTGCACACAATGCCATTGAATGAACTGCGTCCACCAGTACCTCTTTTCAAATTGCTGCTTATTGGATTCTTAATAATCTTTGGCTTCTGCGAGTAATTACATGACTGAACTCCAGCACTCACAGCACATATACTTTGTTTTTCTACAATGAAAATAACCATAAATAATATATTATTGACAGTTATATAATAAATAAACTTTTACAAAGACAAGTAGTTAAGTCTCAATCGAAACTAAATCGATTTTACTATTTTATCTTTCAATGATATTCGATTGTAAACTTGGTTGGTTTCAAGTAAGAGAGAAAATCTTACTTGCTACTTGAAAGTGAATTTTTGGTATCAACGCAGCCATTTTCGACATCGGGCGAAAAAGCACCGATGTCGTGAAAATGAGACAAGACGTCTGCTCTGGGCTCTGATTACTCCGAAATCCGAGGTCTGCTGCCTGTTGGTGTAATAGATCGAGGTTATGGTTTCGGAAGCTTAGTCGAGAACTGGCGCCATCTATAAAGAGATCCCTTCCTTAGCAATAGTCGGAATGTCTATAAATATATACAGGTTATACATTTTGTATTTTACTTTTATAGGCGGTTCTTCAACTTCCAACCTGGTTTTGGACTCTTTTTAATTAAATTCAGAATAAATAATAACCTTTATTTCTGTAATTCCAATATGATTTTATTTTGAATATTTTAAAACAGTTTTTGAGAAACTTTGTGAAGTTAAATACCATTCTTCTAAAAACTTTGATAAAGTGATAGTTTTTGCTAAAAAGTGATACTTCCTGATAGTTATAATTATCAGGAATTATCACTTTTATTATACTATAGTATAGGAAATCGAAAAAAAATCAATTTTTATCAGTAATTATTACTTTTTAGCAAAAATGATAAAAAATGACCAAAATTTACTAATAATTATTAAAAAATATCATAAATTATCAACATAGGGGTTCAGAAAAACATACAAAAAATTATCACTTTAAATAAAAAATTATTAATTTTTTCTTATTATAAGTTTTCAACTACTATCACTTTTTATAAAAAATTATCATACTTTATCACTACTTATTATTGTTTAAAATGCTTATTAGTCTTTTTAAATTAAAATATTCAAAAATACGATTATTAAAACTTAATTTCCCAGCTTGGGTGTTATCATCCGCATGATGACACTAATAATAAGGGCATAAAATCAGCATGAACTTTTGTAATTTACAAAAAGAAAACTGAATTTTTTGGGTAGGGATAATACATGATAAAATATGTTAATTTATGTTAAAAATAATAATTTTTGCTAAAACGGGATTATTTTTGATAATTTTTGATACAAAGTGTTAATTTTTCTATAAAAAGTGTACTTAATGTTTAATAATTTTTTCCGAATTCCTATACTAATTATCACTTTTTATCAGAAATTATCACGTTCTATAAAATAATTATCACTTTTTAATAAAAATAATTTACACCGACTTAAAGTTGAAAGAAAAAAATTTGCACGGCAGATAGGACCTTTTCGAAACTCAAATTACAGATTTAATCGGCAGGGGCCTTTTTCCACCGAACTGTCGATATGATGTATAACTGCATTGTGTTAAGACCACATTAAAATATTGCACTAAAGTAAAACTACTATTAACAGCTTTAAATTGTATAAAAATGTGTAATAATAATAATACAGGTATGACAAAAGCACGAATATGTGAGGATCACATATGCGCATTTGCATATCGTAAATAATTTATTGAAACACTGCGAGAATTAATAACTTTTTTAATTTTTATACTTTGTTATTATTTTTTTACCAAAAGAAAACATGTGAACCTTATTTTTCAAGATGTGCCCAAGAGGTCAATTTCGAACATTATGCATTAGGCACACTTTGGTGCATCTTGACACGTTTTGGCCCATCTTGGTACACTTTTAGCACACTTTGGCACAGCTTGGCACATCTTATGTGATAGAATTCATATTCATCATTGTAAAAATAATTATTTTTATATTAATATGAATATAATTTCTGTGTCAATATTGAATATATGCCAAAGAAAGAGCCAAAAGGAGGTTAAAGCGTGTTGTCAAAGTATATGCCAAGATATTCCAAAGTGTGCCAAGATATGGCAAAGTAGGTCAAGGTGAATATAATTTTTGTTCCAAGATGTGCCGGAGTGTGTTAAAAGAGCCAAAATCTGCCTAGTGGCCAAATTTGATCTCTTTGAAACACTTTGGTATACACATCTTGTCCACATTGGGCATTTCTTATTTCGAATCCTCCTGTTCGATTTTAAACCGAATACAGACAATTATGAAATCATTTTGTAAAAAGTGGTTTTTGATTACGCCAATCAGTGAGACACTATTGTCGTGTGAAAAGTCGAACTTCTCGCACAGTGTTTAAAAAATAAACATTTGTTATTTTCGATACTCGTAAAGATTTAGGTTATAGGAAAAATTAAATTATAACTATCGCTATCATTTGTGTAATGTAATTAAACTCTGCATGAGCTTACAAAAGCTTTCAAGCCCTTTTTACCTTCAAAAAACATCCAGAATGCGTATACGCTCAACAATTTTCAGTGTCCATTTACCATCGTACACGATATAGAGAAAAAAAAGACAATTTATTTTTTATTAAGAGTGCAAATGCTTCGCGCATGTATCAGCATATAGGCATATACAGTGTAAAAAAGTAAAATTTCTTTATAAAAACTAAAATTAATTCGCAAAAAGAGCTGTGGACTATGACTAGAAAAGAAAAGGTAAAGAAAAAAATCGAGTTTGCGAGAGAAAAAGCATTACAAAGGAGAAAAGAATCGCTCGCAAAGAGAAAATGGTCACGCGCAGTGCGTTGCTAAATATGCGTATGCCATAGCATACCTCGACCCACAGTTATTGCGATCATGACAGCCTTTTTTCTACGTAACGTGTTTATTCGACATCTTATGCTATTTAAAAATACCTCATCCGTTTAATATGTATTTGTTTTTAAACAATTCAGAGTAACATTTTAAAGAGTATCATCATCTACAAACCTTAAATAAATCTTTTATTTCATTCATTCTAGTGTTTTTTAATTTTTTTTTCAAAATTGACTAAAACTATTAAATTTGAGTGTCAAAAATAAACAATTTTTCGGAATTCTTATATAAATATATGTAAAGTTAATTTGCTTATATTAACTATTAATTATTATTAGAGCTAAATACTGATTTCAAAGCGCTGCATATAAGAAAAAAACTTTAATAAATGATTGTTATATAACAATTGTATACTTCATGTTCTATAAAATCATTAAAAAATTGTAGAGACTTTTTCCGTATCTAGAAAAGGTAAATTTATTTTGTATAAAGTCGATTAATAAAAAGTAAATGAATATTATTCATGCAGAATCTAAAAAATAATATAGGTAAAATAATATATAATAGCTTTTCACCGAGAATCAGATGCTTTGTTCCCTAGTAGCGTACTATACTATTTGAATCGATTTTTCAATCTAAATTACTTTTTCATTCTGACCGACCGCATATTTATCATAAACAGTATAATAAATGCTATTTACTGCATATAAAAACACACGTAAAGCCTAATAAAAGAAAATAAATAAATATAGAGGGTATCTACTCCACTTTTCACTAACCGCATCTCGTATATTCAATAAATAAATTTGTTTTATATATACCTAATATATAAATAGCTTGCGGTTCGACGCATTTTCAAAATAAAAAGGGTGTTCTTTGTGACCGTGTATACATTAAAGAGAGCTTAAAATCTCTTATGTGTAAATAACGCGGTGTTGAAAATTTTTATAAATAAGCAACATTGCGAGGTGGACCGTTGAATTCTTTACAAACTTTTCCTCATCGCAAGCTTAAAAATAAGTCTATTTATGTGAGCTTGACATGCAATGGCATAATATAAATGTTAGCTCAGATTATCGCAACTTTGCGGCAAAGTATTCGTATAAAAACATTCAAAAGTTTAAAATGGTATTAAATCCATTTTGTTTGATGAGGAATTATTCCGTTACAATTAAAAGTATACGTAAAAGAAACATTGATAAATAATTTGTTTTATATACTTAATGCCTATGTGATTTTAAGAAACTAGCCGTACATTTTTCTCGACATTTTTTTTTCATGCAAGTATGTTACACTTTTTTGAAGTAAAATGTAGTTTTTAAATTAATGGCAAACGAAAGGATGTTATACCAACTTGTATGAAAATAATTAGAAAGTATAACGTAATTGTAATCTAGATTTCTCCAGGAGAATCGAATTAAATCCTACAAGATACTAGCTACGTATTAGAATATACAATCATTGCGATCACGTTGTTCACATTGCAATAGAATAACGATCCATATAGTCATTCGATGGCCGAATCCAATTTCAATCTCAATATACCTACTCCCAAATTTTTTTCATCTACAATCGCGAATTTCGTATAAAGTCGCATATCTATCGGTGAAAATCGCTGCATCTATAATGCACTGCAGATACGCGGCGGTTTACCGAAAACTCGGAGGGAGAAGCCCATATCCGTATAGCAGCCATCCATTTCACTTGGACTCCGAAATCTGCGAAAGCCCCGAAATGTCATAAAGTCAAATCGGAGGCCCAGGTATATACCCGCCACAACAGCGAAACGCGTATGAACCACCAGACGTATTATCCTGCGCGTGCGATTCTGGCCGATAGCCGAGCCGAGAGAGCAGCTCCTTCCGCCAAATCGCTGCATGCGAGCCACCTGCCAAAGTGAAAACGCGGCGCAGGCAAAACAGTGCCGGCCTATCCTGCAATCGTAACTGGTACACCGGACACGTCTCGTCCTCCGTTTCGCTTCGAGGCATATCTGTCTTCAGTGTCATCTATGCATCTATACAGTGAACGATCGTGAGCAAAACTTGAACGTACTCGAACGCTGCCGATCTCACACCGTTACACCACTGAATCGATCAAAACAACCGGTTAATTATCAAAGTTAAGAGTCGCGCTCGAACGCGTCTCCGTGTTTAAATTGTAGACCGAGCCGCAGGCACAAGTCGGCGGAGATGACCGGCGCAGAACTCCAGCGTGTACCAGAGGCACTGCGAGTCGAGGGGAGGGGGGGATTTAGGCAGCTGCTGGCGCTGCCGCTACTGGTGATGCGGCGCGCGCGGCACACGCTCTCCGGGACTCAGCATCGAAACTTCGCGTCTGCCGCCGACGCTTTCGTTCTGTCCCGCGCCACATTGTCTGCCGTGCCTCGTTGAACCAGAGATTACGCGATTATCCCCGCGTACATATGCACCACTTCCTCGGCTCGCGTTATCAAATTCGAGTTGACACCTTGTAGTCTCGCGCACCGATTTGGGATATCCCGAGTGTATCCTTGCTGAACTGTGTGTAGTGCGTTGTAGGTGTACGTATATACGTCAGCGTAGCAGAACAGAAAAAAAAGGAAACGTACGCGTAGAGGAGGTCGCGATGTAGCCAACTCGAGATAGCAGCCTGTACGTTAGGTGGCTAATACATTGTACAAGTGCAGGTATACGCGACGATCGTTGGAGAGCTGCAGGGCAACTGGCGACGCGAGCTCGAGTCCCAGGTCGATCGTGTGTAAGACACACCAGTCGAGGACTACCGTAAATTACCGTTAGCATGAGGAAGTGGCCTTGGTTGGGAGAGCGTCGAACCCGACAGCGAGCCGCTGCTGCCGCCGCTGCTGCACCAAGAAGCGCGAGCCTCCCAGGTGGCTGCCAGCCCCTCAACTCTGGACAACTGAAGCTCAAGATGCCGCGAGGCTAAAGACACTTTGCACACACACACACATGCACACACACACACACCTACCCGATACACAGTTCGTAAGAAGCCTCGAAGATACGTCCTGAATTCACTTCAGCTACATCCCAGTACTGCTAAAAGGACTGCGTTGCTCGAGAATATTGTATACGGCGCGAATCACCGCAGTGCAGCGACAGCAGCAGCATCAGCAGCAGCAGACGACGTCGAGGACGAGCTGGCGTTGCGGCAGGAGGCGAACGGGGATGTCGATTTGATAGTGAATTTATACGGGGGCTCGTGAAGCAGGGGAAGATCTGAGGGCGAGGAGAGAGCGATAATTCGGGGCTGGAATGATATGGGAGTGCCCGCGCGTGGAGCACTCGCGGCTGTGGTAGCCGCGGCCGCTTTCGCCGTCTACCTCAACAGCCTCGGCTGCGGCTTCGTCTTCGACGACATATCCGCGATCAAGGACAACAGGGATCTCAGGCCCCATACGCCCCTCAAGAATGTCTTCTTCAACGACTTCTGGGGCACCCCCATGCACAAGGTGAGAGCACACATAATATTCACCCTTTATGGTTATTATATTGGCCCTATATTAATACTTCTCTGCGAGCGGCTGAGTATATGTGCAGGGCTGAACTTTCATTCCGCGCGAATCGATTTCGGAGTGAAAGGTTTCGCCGCGGGGCCGGACCAGTGAAAATGAACATAATTTTTTATTTTGAGTTTTCGCGAGCGATCGGACGAGAGGGAGTGTGTGTGTGTGTGTGTGTGTGTGTGTGTAGAGGATTTTAGGGGGGACGATTTTATCGGTGAATTTTTAGATGGAGCAGTGATTGGATGTTATTGTTACGGCAATTGGATGGAAACATGCTTGGCCCGTATCGGTTCGTGAACTTTCGGATTGCCAAATAGGAGGGGGGATTGCAATTATCGAGTGAATTCGGATTTCACGGAAGCCAGTTTCTTTAAGATAATGATTTTCCAATGTGCAGGATATATAACACTGTACTCGTAAAATATATATATATATATATATACATACTATCCAATCGTGTATATCTCGCTCTCTTTCTCAGATTTACTCAAATCTTTTCGTAAGGTTTACGTTTGCATATGAAAATTGTTTCGTCTCGCCTCGGGAGCTCTTACAAAGGCTCCCTATAGTACAAACGTTCTAAAAGTTGATCAAATTATATACGCTTTGGTTAAGAATACCTGCCGCGCCATATTTCGTGTATATTAGAAACGGTCTGCTGAATATCTCTCTAATTAAAAAACATTATTTCCTAAGTGCCTCAAGTATAACGACGAATCGCGCATATTTCTATAGTCGTACACGTATATATATAAACTTCAATTAAAGCCGCCTGTCGGGGGGGGGGGGGGGAGAAGGAACCGGAAGGGTGCAAAATCGTTATTAAGAACCTAAATGCGCCGTAATGGTCATCCCCTTCCTATTAAAAAAGCAAAATGATAATGCTGAAACGAAACGAAAGTTAAAAGGCAAATGATAAATGCAGCAGTAATAATAAACATCTCTATATTTTTCGTATAAGCAAACACATATACACACTACCTATGTGTATGTCGATCAGGGGGAGAATATCAAAGAGAGGCAGAGATGGAAAACGGGAATAAATGAGAAGGAATGAGGAAGAAGGGTTACGAGAGGAAGGGAGACAAAACAGCAGATATAGAAGGGGGAGACATCCGAACCTGTACACAGTATATAAGAAAAAGGATTGACTTGTACAGAGTCGAGAAAAGAGAAAGAGAGAGAGAGAGAGAGAG
>UELV01156902.1:0-12355 GCA_900490015.1 Megastigmus stigmatizans
TTTTTTGTACTTTTCGGTGTACCTTCGGAGCTTATTTATACGAGTGTTTGGTGGAATTAAAGGGTTTAGTCGAATGTGCATTAATTTTATACGTATAACTTAATCAAGCTTTTGAAAGGTTATAAGATAGTGAAAGCAGTGCAAGATAAATATCTCAAATTAATCTGTTAACTCTTTAGTATAAATATTCAACATGAAGATTAAGAATTTCATCAACTGATATTGCAGTAGCTGTTTTTCATGTCTATTTTATTAGTTGACTTATATACTGCTTTCGAGATAAAATTATTTTTTAAACTTATATTTAAATTTATATTTGATTTGAAATACTTATGAATAAAGTAGACAGTTGTTGAAATGCAATTTCATAGATGTTATGCAAATTTAGAGAAAACTTAAAAATTATAAATAATTTAAAAGATATTTAAAAAAAAAAAGCATTGTAAATATTGCGATTTCACACAATTGTTACTTTAAAAATCCGTTCTTTTATTGAACCTTTGTATTATTGGATTTCGTAAGTTGTATCAGTGGCCTTGCAAACAGTAAGTAATCGGGCATTCTTTAGTTATCTCTACAAATTCATTTCTCAAACAATCGTTTCGTAAATATGTTCGAGTTTTATTTCATCCTGCCGTGGCGCGCGTAGTTATACCTTTATGTATTTGTTTAAACTCTTCAATAAGAGAGGATTACTTTCATTACAATTTACACACAGAATGATATTTATACATTTCAAAGATTTCCGACCTAAAAGAATAAAATCGTAATTTTGTTCACCGAATAAACTGGACGAATAACAATGTTTCAAAATAGGAGGTTACTTGGTTGAGTCCTACAGAACCTTGCCACCGAATCTGCGAGAATGTTACACGGACGACGGGACCTTCGTCCCGGCTTTGCCGCTCAGTCTCCAAGTAATCCTCGACATAATACGAAAACTCGAGAGGCAGACCAGCTCATCCATGTCGATGCGAACCCTGTCTGGAGCCCTGATCAAAAGGTACCGGTTTCGATACAAAAAAGAAAAAGACTCTTCAAAATGTGCGAAAAATAAAAAAAATACCTTATTTCCAGTCTGAAGCTGGACGGGATAGTCTACTCGTCGGATTTGCCAGCTCGAGAAGGTGTGTTGAGATACGCGGCGCGAGGCGAGCAAAGGGCCAAGAACCGGATAGTCGAAGAATTGGTACCGGGCGACGCTAGTCTACTGGGTCAGGAGTTACTTACGCGCGACGAACGATGCGCCTTACATTTCGCTCTGTCCAATACCATCTGGGACCATTATCAGCCCGCCGAGGAGATGCTCTGCAGGCCACCGCCCACCGAGAAGTTCTCCGGTAATGCAGGATATAGGTACATGCGATTCTGCTCATTTCTTTGTTATATGCAGGGAAACGTATTCGCGAGGGTTGATTCAAGATGTTAAAATCTACCTAACGCAACGATATAAAAGTATTTTTTATCAATCGCTGTACTTTGAAGAATGTGACTCATTATTTGTAGATAAAAGAAAAAAAAAAGCAATTTTCTATCTCGAGTGAGCAAGTTATGGGTCGAACTACCAAGTATTACTAGACAAACGGCCTTTTCAAACAGTATTTACACTTATTACAAACGAGATCATTCGGAGTCCAAAGACATTCATTCGTCTTATATCTTATATGTACATCTTAAATCCCGATTCGACCTCGGAAACAACTCGTTTCTCTCGCAATTGCCAGATTCACTACCAAGTATTACTAGACAAACGGCTTTTTCATCTAAAATTCCAGAAAATCGGCAAACAGTATTTACACTTATCATAAACGAGATCATTCGGAGTCCAAAGACATTCATTCGTCTTATATCTTATATGTACATCTTACATTCCGATTCGACCTCGGAAACAACTCGTTTCTCTCCCAATTGTCAGATTCACTAAGAGCGAGAACATGTCCCAGGTAGATCGGTGAAATCGAGCGGCGACAGTTGCCCAAAGGAAGGTGGCCTGGTCCTCACTCCCTACGGCACGGTCAGCTTGGGCTCGGTAATGTCCGCGATCGCCGCCGCTTTGGAGCCCCAAGTCGTCAAAACTAAACTCCTGCTGTCGATGCCGGCGGACGAGGTGGACGAGGCTGAACCCAAGCCCAAGGCCCGCATTCTCTACAACCGGAAGGACGAAGTGGATTATTTCCCTATGCCCAAAGGTGAGATGAACGCAAACAGATCGATGTGGCTCGAGTCAGTCAGGATCTCGGATACGCAGATCGACAACGTGTGGATAGCGACGATAGCGGGTGAATTGGCCGAGATGGTGATCTATCAGGGGCCGATTTACGAAGATCGCATGTATCTCGGCGCGACCGGATACTGGAACAGTACGATACAGCCCCGGATCTATTACGTCACCCACCCGCACCACAATTTCGACGTGACCCGAGCGGAGATAATTGGCGGAGTCGATGGTATTATACTTTGTTTGAATTACAAATATTATTAGGCTATACAGTTATTGGGCTAGTAAGGAATTGGGATTTCATTCAAAGGCCTCGTGATCGGCAAGAATCTCGAGAGCTGGATGAAGAAGTTCGAGAATCTCCGGCTGAGCCAAGTACTCGAGATGTATTATTCGGAGAAGGGTGTGGTTTTCGACAGGAACGTCAAGGCTTGCCAGAGAGGCGCACAGTTTCCCCGAATCGGACCTAAAAGCATTTTGGAGGAGCAGGTATATATTATCTACTACTTATATCCGCATCTATACAGAACCCTATATATAGTCGATCTCGATAGACTTACGCAGCAGCCCAGGTACTGGCTTACCTGAACAGCATCGCGGCGATGAGCGACGCGGCGCTGCAGCGTATGGTTGTTCGAGCGGTTGAGAATTTCGCCCACTATACGGAGGACCACCTGTTCACCGCGGTGCAGTGCCGCGGCAGACGACGACGACGACAGACGCGCGTCGAGCTCCTTTTGGCGTTCGATGGCTCCTGGACACGGGAATACACCGCTGACCTCTTGGCGTGAGTATATAAACGACTTACGTTTGACATATTTAAACTTGAACTCGATCTATCTTAAATCGCTATTGTTTGCTACTTAGAGTGCTCGTGGATGATTTCGATGTGTCGGTGTACGGATCGAAAATGGGCATGATACATGGCCAAAGCGGCCAGTGGCTCTTGAACGTCACCAGCAGTCCCTCCGATGCTCATCAGGCTATAAACAATTTGACGTACATAGATTGTGAGCTGACATTTTATGTTTTCTTTGTTGCGTGTCTTTAAAAGAAATTCTGTACATGTATATATTGTATAATTTCAGGGCCCAAGAGTATGAATTTGCCAGTGGTCTTTGAGAGTGTATTGGCGTATCTGGACAAACGATGGGAGACGATACAAAGCAACAATACCATCGGCAATTTCGGCCAAGCTGTAGTTCTCTTGGTGCCTCAATTAACGTTAACCAACGAAGAAATGGATCTGGCCTTGAATGCTTTGAAAAAGCTCAAGTCGAAACATCCAGGTAAATTATATATTATTCATATCTTTTCACATTGGAATGCATTTTTTGCGGAATTGATATATATATATATATATGTAAAATCTGTTTTTTTTGTGCGAATAGAAATACATTTTCTGTATTACACGGTCGAATCGAAGGCTGAACTTTTCAAGCCCTTCATATTGTCCGATGAAGATCGAATAGTGAAAACACTGGATGTCGACGACATTTCCAGACTCCTCTCAACGGTGCCTACGACTTTGAGACCGGCTGGATGCAACGTAAATATCCCGGGTGTGAGGTATCAGATGGAGGACTACGTGACTCCCTCGGAGACGATCGTTTACAGGTTGCATCCACAGTATAGGATTAAAACGAAAAAAGTTACGATAACGGTAAAGTCTATTTTGATTTTGAATACGTTCATTTGAACAAAAAAAAAAAGGAATATTTAAGATATCTCTTTTGCTATCTTGCATACTTACAGCTACACGGAGTTGGTTATGGAACATTGAAAGTTTGTTCATGGGACCAATGGCGAATTTACAGCACTCGACTTGGATACAATTGCAAAGACTTATCGTTATACGGAGACGTAACTTTGACCGATGAGAAGAGTTGTGACAAAAACGGCGACTGCCCAAATACTTACTTTCAAATTATGAACGTCACTAGCACTACGCGGTGTACAGGTAATGAATAGAAAATAGTTCGTTAGTTATATCAGTTTTATAATATAGTAATATATACAAAATAGTGACATTACATTTTTTGTTTCTGTGTTAGAAATGGATTGTAAGTCACCAGATCAAGTAAGATACATCGTTCGCATGGAAAATTTCCACTGCGCATCATCCAGTGTAGGAATATTCATTAATTTATTCTTAATAATTTCACTTGGCATTCTTACTACTTTTTAACACTTTTTTTTACAAATATATAATTAAAAGATCATACTTCGAAAAATGTATAATTTATTACATGTTGTATAAAATCAAATTTGTATAACAAATCACTTATTCGCTAGTAACATTAATCCTATCAGTAATTATTGTAAGCGTATTCGTAAACCAACTTGATTAAGTATTGGAAGTTACTGGAAGCGGCGAGGTTACCCAGTTCCTGTTCCGTCAGGACCAAATCGACTGGAGGTAGCACGTCTTCGACTTCATCTCCTGAAGATATATATTTAATTGTTACGATAATCGTCTGTTTTTAAGCTCATTAATCTTTATTAATTGATAGTGTAAATTGTTATTGTTTTAATCGTAAGATTTTTACGAATGTTCAATAAAACCTAAACGAGGATTTTCAAGTTTCATTAAGCTTACCCATTAAGTGAACCAAATCCATCAATTTGAAGAATATCGTTTCTTGGATTTGTTGCTCTGGATTTTTACTAACTGTTTCCCACTTGTCACACCTTGCCGCACGAGCCCATATTCGTACCTTTAGAGATGCTTTCTCGTCCTTTTGGTCGATGTATTCTAATAAGTCAAGTGCCTTTTTAAAGTCGTACTCACTACATATTTGACTTTCTGCACATGTGTACAACTATAAAAATAGTACATTTAATTAATATTTTCGTGTTTCCAGAATAATTATATAATCCAGATATTATGAAGTAATTACAAGCTGGACTTACGTTAATAAGTTCAGCAGGACTGAGAACTCGTAATTTTTCTACATCGTATCCATAAATTTCCAATACATGAACCGGAATATCCTCTTGATGCATTATAAGATTTAATTCACGGTCAATTTTCTCGATACACTTTTCAAGGTTTTGGTCGGGCTCATCTGAACCGAGAAACGCTAATTTTGCTAACGAGAGCATCGACTAAAATATTAAATTACGAAATATTGAATTGAAATCAGTTGTAAACATAACAAATGGACTTTATAAAGATTATACAAGATAAAAAAGGACCTTTTTGCGAGTTACGAGATCGAGTTCTTCGGCAGCCAACGATTGAAGTGTTCTCGCAGCAACGTCATATTGGTCGGATAAGGCAGCTTGTACCCAGGATATAATTGGATGCTGCAGAAGCTTTTCTGTCAATTCGGTCGCTCCGCCACGCCGACACCTTTCTACCAATTGACCTTGTCGGCCGTCTTTCACGTACCTAAACATCAATCGTGTCTTTCCCTTATTTCTAGTTTTCTCAACGATATCTTGTAATAGTTAGAATAATAGTATATTTTAGAAGACAAGTATTGTACCATGAAAATAAGAATCCCGCAAAGTCCTGACCAGCAAATCGTTCCATATAGGTGTCAAGTCGATTTCTGTTGTTCGTTAGCTCGCAAATTTGAATAAGTGAGGCGAAGTCGCAGTATTTTTCGGCAAGCATAGCTGCGTTCTCATACTGCTCTTCTTTAACTGTTATAATAAACAATATATGAAAATTAAACATTTGGCAATGCTTAAAATGAAAAAGGGAGAAATGAAATACTTACTAAGGGGTTGGATCAAATTCGTTCGCTCTGCTTCATATTGTTTCAAAAGGATATCAAACTTTTCCGTTCCACGAACACTTTCCAGATGACATTTCCTTCCGTCCAAAATGAGATCAATGATACCTACTAATTGTTCATATAATTCGTTTCGAACGGTCATATCACTGGTATTACATACTCCGTGTTGTAGCGTTAAGTTTCGCTGGAAATATAATTTTGTTTTATGAAAAAGTCAAACAATAAAATTTGAACAATTGATTAGTTATTTTATCGAATAAAAACCATTGTATTGAGACAGGTTTTTAAGCCCTGCTTTCCAGCAGCTGCTGTCCAAGGCAAATATTCAGTTACGGAAGAACACCTTGGAGGTACGTATTTTTCTGCATTACATTGACGGTATTTCACTACTTCATGCAGTACACCCTAGTACAAAAAGTATCAAAATCGTAGTATAGTTGTAAATTATCTATGAAAATTGAGTTGAAAAGTTAAATTTATTAATTTACCAATAAAATTGAGTTCACTTGCAGTATATATTGTGCGATTTGTTGTATTGGTCTTTCAGACTGCGTCTGCTCTACTGCCATTTGTACTAAATTTGGCAAAAAGTGATTAACTTCACTGATTTCTCTGTAAAATATGTCATTCGCACTTAGATCTTCAGACACGAAAGCTTCAGGCTGTAAAGTGCGATCGATCACCGCGTCTACAATGTCAGTGAACCTAGAAGTACGTACATGAATTATTCAATTTTTTATGGCTCGTACAATATAATGTCGATATGAATAAATTCTTCAAAATTACTTTTGCTGAAGGTTGTAAATCGTGAGCATAGCAATTATTTTTTCCGCAAATTCACCAAGAACGTGTGAAGTCGACATAATGATTCCTCGATATGTGACAGCGCAAAACTAAAATTGCAGGATAATTATGAAAAAAGAATCTCATAATCTTTGATTTTTAAAAATTATTTATGCGAGTACTTACCCTACTCCACAAATTATGTTCTTTTAAAAATGAAATGAACATATCTATTGATTTCTGTTTTCCCTCAAGTTGGTGGGGTATCTGCATAGCTAATACTGCATTCAATGTGAATGCTAAAATAAAATTAATATTAAATTTTTTAATTATTAATTCAATTTGTTAAATTATGAGTGTGTACGATAGATTTTATTCTTACTTAAGTCTCTATGATTTGACCATCTAGGATCATTTGCAGGATAGTCATCAATCAGATGTTTTGCCACTTTCAAAACTAAAGTATCTAAAGAAGCGTCAATATCCATTACAGGCTCTTCTTGTAGAGGAAACAGTTCAGTCAAAATTTCATCACATTGCTCCTAGAAATAAGAAAGAAATGAATTTAAAAGTTCATAGGTACAATAATCTTAGAAATATTTTAATTCCTTTAATGAATAAATCTCACTTTATTATGTCTAATACTTAAAAGAAATGCAGCCTGCAGCTGCTTAACTCCATCAGAACTATAAAACATTTGATTGATTTCTTCATTGGTTATTAAAGTCATAAATTGTTCGGGCATGATACTGCTTCCCGCTGTATAATCCATGCTTGCATTTATATCGGAATAGCTCCTATATAAAAAATAGTTTAGTTAAAAAAAGAATTCTTAATCAAAATATAATTATTTCATAGCAATGAAAGAAACAAACTGATTAAAATCTTGATTTGTGAAATCCGTAGGAGATATAGTGATCAGGCCAAGATTTCTGGTAAAAAGAACGGGAGTTCCAGAGCAAAGGGCTCCACCAAGGATACTGTCTTCTCCTCTACGAGTTAAATCTATTTTTTCTTGTTCATATTCTGATAAATCTGTGAAAATATTATAACTTTTATCACAGTATTTGAAAATCATAAAGCAGCGTCATAAATGACCGTTTTATTTGTACTTGAACTGTATAATACAATTCATATATTGTACTTACTGCTAATAACAAAAACATCTTGTTGATCGTAAACAATGATCTCCCAGCCAGATAATATAAAGCGGTATGAAGGAACGTATAATTCCTTACTGACATAAACGAGTCCAATTTTAATCGGGATAAACCATTTGAAGGCATTTGATAAGGAAGTGCCAGACAGTGGTATGAAGCCTATTGCAAGGTGAAGTTGTGACATAACTTCATTACAATGAGCCATCATGAGTACAACAATACCCTCATCCGATGGCTGCATGTCTATGAGACTTGTTGTCATATTTTGAGGGGCACAGACATTTGATTCCTGAGGAAGAAATTGAAATTTTGGCATAGCCTCTTGCCGTTGCCTCTTAAAGGAAAAAAATTAAAAAAAAATTGATGTCGTAATTTCAGGAATGATTGGATTGTTAAAAGTTTTTGTAAGTACAAGTTTTTCACAGTATAATATATAGCAACGGTATTGATTGCAGAGATATTTTATACTGTCATATTAAGAAAATACTATTGAAATAAATAAAAAATTTCTATTAAATAAGAACAAAATAGAAAAAAATAATTATATCCGTACCCATAATCGCCTTTGGAATGCTTGGTTAACAATATGCCCAATATCTTCATCAAATTCCATTTTTTCTTGTTCTCCTATAGGAAAAGACCAACACTGCAATGAATTTCCAGCTAGAATTAAAACTCGGGAACCCTTTTCACTTACTCCAGTACACACAACTTTGATAAGTTTCTGCAAAATAAAAAAATATTGTATTACAAAAATTTATCTAAACCTTTTAAATGTGTAAATATAAATATAATAACTGAAACCCTTACTGTTTCCATGACTGGAGTTTGCGGTATAGCACCAAAGATTAAAGATGACATTCTCCTTCCAATGCCACCAAGCCAGCCTTGACTCGTTCTCAGTACTCTACAGTTTATACTGCCTCTACCACCTGTGCAATGGGGCTGTAACAGTGCGACTGTGCAAGTGGTTGTGGCTAGAATGCAACCATGACCTGGAATATAAGTCAGACAGTCAACTTCTTGACCTGCTAATTCTGCATTATGTTCTAATGACAATTCTTCATTGGCAATGTTGGCCCAGAATCGAACTGTACCCTCTGGAGAAACAGCCATACAGCTAGGTACCTATAATATTTTTAAGTTTCACAGTTGCTAAATTTCTCAAGAGTTATTTTTCAATCAAATTTTAATGTAATTCAACAGACCTGTTGTCCTTGTGGTAACCATACTGCAATGCATTCTGCTTTGTGAGCCAAATCACTTTGTGGAAGTAAAAGCTCACGACACTGGGTTTTAAAAACTCTTCTCTGTTTTGGATCATGGATCGCAGTTTTACATTGCCATATAAGTAATCTTCTACCGCAAACAAGCCATGCCCATCCATCTAAGGAAACACTAACACTAACTGCTGTACTTCGTTCTAAAAAAGTTAACGCTTCTGTCACTAATACTGGTAGCGAAGAGCCAAAGTTTTCTACAATGTGATTCGGTGTTCTGCATATTATTTGCATAGACTGATTTGATCTTGCAGAAACACTCACTGCACTGAAAATAATACTGATAATTAACAAACAGTAAAAGCAGATGTATTGTTTTTATATTCATGATGAAAGTTAAGAACAAAATTCTATATTTTGATAATATAACCATTTATAATAATAATTATATAAATCCATTTATATAAATAATAATTCTTCTTCAAACTACACAACTTTAGAGGCTTGAAATTTTGAAAATTAACGTATTTATACAAAAATAGAAATATTTTGTAATGAATTTAACACAGACAAAATATACTTACGAGCCACCTTTTTTCAAAGACTGTACCAAAGAAAATCGTCGTCTTGGAGAATTAACACCTTTGCTCAATAAATTCCCAATACTTGTTCTATCCATTTTTTTTACTTTTTATAAACTATTTTGACAAAATGTAACAAAAATTCGTATGTCATGTGTGCAATAAACACACAACAAACGTGAACTGTTGAGGTTACTTAGGTTATGTTTGTTAAACCGGTGACTATTTCAAAGCAACCAATCAACTGTCGATGTCCAGTGCGCGTGCTCTATAAAAAGATTAAAGTGCAGAGTGCAGCTGACTTTAAAAAGTCATCGATTTTATATTACTTAATATCTGCAGGTATTTTAAGATATTAATACTTTTAAAAGCTTAAATAGAACTAAGAGGTAATAGCTTTTAACACTTTAAATATGATTAGGTAGTAGGATTCAATTCCATTATTTTCAAATAATATAGTACATATTGCACTTTCTTAAACATTTTTTAAAAATTATACTTTTTATAATTTTTAAAAATTCTCATGATATTTTTATTTTTACAGCGTCGCAATCCAAGACAAACAAATTAAATTTGTATTTTTACATTTTACTATAAAGATCGCCTTTGAATTTCGCCCGTTTAAGATCCCAAATACTTACGTCATAAAAGCAAACGCAATAAAATTTAATTTGAAACATTAGGTACGGTAGATACGATCGAAATTAAACGCAGCGACCGCGAACCTCGTACGGAATCGTGGAATTTTTTCCTCGATGTAATTTAGTGATGAAACATTATAACGAAAATTACGATGGAGTTTTGGGGATTGTAACTGGAGAAGCGAGTTCGTGTAAAGTTCCGGTAATTCACGCTTTTCCGGGGGTAACGCAATCCTTGTTTAAATCAGTGTGTCAAGGACTTGAGATCACGAAAATCACGTATAGTGGCGTATAACAAGCAAACGTAATAAGCCTTGAGAAAGTAATTTGGTGGTTTATTGACTATTTTCAAGACGCTTGCCATTGTACACACATAAAATGGTAAATAAAACATGACGCGTATATAAAATATAATGAAAGATTTTCGGTATATCACTTTTTTCATAAGTCACTATTTACGAAGCCTTTAATTATTTTCGCATTTGCTGTACGAGGCCGCTATTTTATAAGGCCTGAAAAAAATAAACGTGTTCGTAAGTTTTTTTTATTTATTTATTTTTATTAAGCCTTTTCTCGCGTCTTAGAGGTGTATTCGACTTTACGTTAATTTATTATATGATCGACAAATTATATAGATTACATTCTGAATAGCCGTTTTCGAGTCTTACAGTATTGTATACGAACTTAAATTTATACCATTATATTACGTTCTTTTACGAAAGAGAATATCCATTGGTAGGTATTTATATGTGTGAGTTTGTTTTGTTACTTTTTAATATTTTTCGCAATAAAATGGACGATAAATCAATGATTGAAAAATGAATTCTATAAATACTTATCCTCGTTCACGTAAAAATTTTACGTGAGATCTCAAATGCGCATTTGATATGAAATATCCACGCAGGTCAAGTATAAACGTCTGAGTAATATAGTTAAATAAAAATATAAAACCTCTGAGTGGTACAACGAATTTTTCTTTGAAAATTTATTTCTGCATGTATTATCCGCGTAAGTGTACGACAAGACTCCCTTCATTTCATCATGGAGTATGCACTCTGAATAATTTATATATTCGAGCGTTACCTCAACAATATCTGTCCGAGGACACGTTCGAATGAGATAAAAATTAAAAATTACCCCACCAGTGAACTGCTTACTTATTCATTCGTGTTACATCTTATATATGAACAGGGTCAAGCTCGAAATTTTACATGAATTTAGCGGGCAAACTTTCCGCAATTTAAAATTGAAAGCTTGCGCGCACGGCGGAGCGCATTTGGCAACGGCGACTTCACTTTACGAAGTTATAAAGTCGCTGCAAAACTTATAAATTTCCAGTTTCGCCGTATCAATTCCGCGGCTCGTGCATTGGAATTCACGTTTGATTTAACTTTATTAAATATCGAATGTACATTTGTTCCAAGAGAACACGTCCTTTTCAGCTCCTCATCTGGATAAGAGGATAAGAATTTGCTATGCTTTCGTATTGAAATTTTCACTCTAATACTTTTACTTGTTTTTTTTTTCAGTCCAATCTGAAGATTCATCATATTCAGGAGATGTCCTACATAGACAACTGCTCAAATCTACATTTCATTCAGTGAATTTTTTTGAATGACCTCAATTGAGGTACGAAAAAAAACAAGAAAATGGCATTTCCTCAAATATTCACAGGACCAAATGAGACAACTATACAAATTTCAGTTAGGACTCGAACATCCCTTTAATCCAAAGACAACGTTTATCTCGCGAATTCTCAGACTGAACTTTCACTCCAAGGTCCCGCGCATAAGAGAGAGAGCCAAGGCTCATCTCGTCCGTCGCATTAATCTGTGCTTCGCGCGCCTAGTATAAAGCGAGGCATTTCGTAATACAGCGGAATCGACAAAAGCCATGTACATATATATATATATATACGTAGATTCAAAGGTATATACAGTCCGCGGCGCTTTAAGTATAATGCACACGCGTATATAAGTCGTTTTATTATTCAGCGCGAAACGTCG
>UELV01156905.1:0-18970 GCA_900490015.1 Megastigmus stigmatizans
AGAGAGAGACAGAGAGAGAGAGAGAGAGATAGTGAGAGAGGGACTCCTCCACGTTTCTCGCAATAATGTCAGTTTATTAGGCAATTTCGTGACGCCAAGCGTGAAACTCGGCGCGTTGTGCCGCTTTGAGAGCAAACGAGCTGCGAGACATGCGCGTGAGTGCGCGTCCGCTCTTCTCTCTCTCTCTCTCTCTCTGTCTCTCTCTCTCTCTCTCTCTCTCTCTCTCTCTCTCTACCTCTATACCTCTCTTGTCCTCTTTCCTCCCCTATCTCCCTCTCTCTTTCTCTTTCCCCATCTCCATATCACAGAATGGAAGAGCACTGCGTCACGGCTGTTTTGCTTTAGTGTATAATTCGCGATATACACACATACCCGAAAGAAATACATAATTAAAGAGTTGGAGTGATGTTTTACTTCTCAGGCTCACTCTGCATGTTATGTATACATACGCTTTAATCCTTGTTACCAGGATACAAACTCGTGGAAGGCCGACCCTTTCTGACTCGTGAGATTTAGGAAGAATTTACGGCTCGTAATTGACTTTAGATGTATCTAAAACTTACCAGAGTTTTCAAAGTGACCATCATTATTCGGAATAAGTGTTGAACTGTATGCGTTTTTGTAGGATTTTCTTAGCTAACAAAATAATATTATTGAGTTAAAATTTAATCAATACATGAATGATCAATGCTTGGTATAGTATAGTTTCTACGATTTACGAACCCTTCGGCTATAATGTGTTACAGGCATGAATAGCTGCGTATTCAAATGTAAATAATATACGTCTAACTTGTTCAATGTAGGTAAACAAATGAATAGCTGATACAATAACCAAAAAGAATTCGTGTGGTATTTGTACAGAAAATGTTGTGATATACAGTTCATATTGCAAATATTAAAAATTGGGACAAAAATGTATTATTGAATTCGTTTATATTTACGAATAGATACAAATAATTTATGATCTACTGGCTAAATTAGACTAAAAATATTTATAAGCGTTAATTTTTCATTTAAAACTGATAAAATGTTTTACACCTGTTTTTTTTTATTAATCTTCGTGTACACAACGATTGAGTTACCAGTATTTATTAAGTAATTGGATTGTTGCATCGTTTTATTGCGATATGAGTAAAAAATTGTTATTTCATTTATTATTGTAGATGGTCAGCGATTTGTACGACCTTATATTTACTGACAAACAGCTTTATAAAATACCTCGAAAACAAATGAATAATACAGTAATATTAAAGCATTATAGAGAGATAGAGAGGGAAAGAGGAGAGAGAGAGAGAGAGAGAGAGAGAGAGAGTATAGTGGAATGAGATGATGTTCGTTGGCGTGTTATCGCCGCAGCTATTGTCAAGTACATGGGCTACGGTGAATCCGCATAAAGCGCGTGGAGTTTGTGCCTAGTAGTCTTGACAACTGTTACGGAGCTAACGTATACCGACACGTATCATCTCGTCTCTGGGATATTTCGTTTTCATTTCAACTTAATGAGCTATAAAACGTACTGCTCTGCGGGATGAATTTGCGCGCTCGCTGATAATGCGATAAGAGATTTAATTGGATAATTACCATTGAGTGAAATAATAATGGTGATTCTTAACGATAATACGCTCTTGATTAAGCCCTTAATTGTTTATAAATATATATGGGTTCTGCGAATCCCTTAATTCTTTGAGCTTTTGTATTTGGACACCAATTTTCAGGATTTCTTTTAGTTTTCAGGCTATCTTTTAATTGCATTTTTTCTTCTCGGTAAAAAGCACAATTTCAGGTATTTTACTTCTTTAATTCACTTTTTAGAATAAAAATAGGAAATAAAACTTGGCCTGTATGGAAGCAGGTAAGCTAATTTCAACGAAAAATCTAAATGCCTACATTAGGAAAAAACACTATAAAATATGAATATTATTTATTAAAATTTAAAATAATATTTTATAATAAATATTTGATTTTGTCAATAACTCATTGTTGAATATTTTGTATACAGTACATTTTATAGTAATCAACCTTTATAGAAAGATGTCATTTGATTTATGAGCTCTGTAGCGCACAAAAATAAAACTCACAACTTCTAAATTCATGAATAGAACAGACCAATGTCCCGAAACTTCAGAAACACTTTTACAACATATTTATAGGGGTAAAAATGTTTATTATGGTGGCCTTTTCTTTAAGTGTTCAGGAATTCAGACGTTCACACTCCTTTATTCGATCCCAAACACATAAAAAGAAATTCCACAGGCCTTCGCTATATTCTTAATGTAACAGATGTTGTAAGCTGACTTTCCCCTTTTAAATAGTACAAGTTTCCAAGTCTACTGAATTTGAAAAACTTTCTTACTTAAAAATTTATTGATGGTTTATGTTTGCAGTGCATAAAATAAAACTTTTGTTCGAATGTACAAATTTCAACGTAATTACAAAAAATAATGTTTATGCAGCCCTTTGAAGCATTATATCATTATTTGATTCATTATGACTCAATATTTCGTATTCATTTTTCATCATTGAAAAAAAAATAAAGTATGTGGTGAATCGTTTGTGTCCGAACCAAAACTTATACTTTTCTTCACATTCTTCTTCTTCAAGTAGAATGGCTAAAGATGTTCCATGAATTTTTTCAGATTTTTTCAATTATTTTCAAAATTACTCTCATAAAAATCTCTTACACAATAATGCTTAATTCCTTTCCATGAAAGAAAGTTATAAGTTAAATTTAATTTCTTACAAGTAATTATTTTATTGTTCAAGGTTATCTTTTTCCATGAGAAAAATAACTTCGGTCTAGAGTAAAATTACAAAACTGTTTCAGTTGTTCCGAAACGGACATGTTACTATTCCGCTACCGAAGACAAAATCTATTTTTGTCAAGAAAATCCAATTAAACACTGTCGGAGATCAAAGCGCGGTTAAATTTAACTTATCTGCTGACTCTATTGTCCCTATCAATTTTAATATGTTGACAAGTACTTATTTATATGTGCGAAAAACTCCAGAAATGCTGAAGTTTTTGATTCGACTTCAAATCAAGAATATTTGTTAATCGAAAAAAATCGATAAATGTAACTTCTTATTGATATTTTTATAAATTCATTAATGTATAAGAAATTAAAATTACCTTATAGTTTTATTGAAGGGAATCAATCCAAGTGGTACATGCAAGTTCCTGGAATTCAATAATTCCTTTTGAAGAATAATGTCAATAAAGTATTCTACACTAGACTTATAAGTTCTCACGTACAAAGGGATTAGCTCACTAATTCATGCTGCCTTGATACAACTGTGAAAAGATGGAAATAGGTATATAGTACGACGGCAGTATATGTTCGCAATTCAGTGACACGAATAATTACCGACAGCAAATCATACATAAAATCGAGCGAAGTGCGGCAAAGTCCATCCTGTAATTTGCGCAGCATTCCAATTTGGCGCGCATGACCCATGCTTTCTCTGATTTCCACGAAAACTGATTTTTGGATCCTACACCAATTACGCTCATGGTTCGCGTCCGTTTGATCTCCATTACCTTGATCAAATCGTTTTGCCTCTTTCGCAGTCGATCTCCGCGCGCGAGCGCTCTCTACTTCCCCCCTCCCCCCTCCTCCCCACGAGCTTTTCGATCTCTCACGCTGTGCGCCGCAGCCGAGCGTCGACGCAACATCATAAAATTGAAGCTTTTGCGCCACTTTCCAATACGGGAAAACTAGTTTACGCAATCCGTAAATGGATACACCCCCCGCAATCCGCTGCGTCTATGCGCAAATGTCGAGCCAACAATTACCGCAGGCGAGAATGTACTACTGCCAAATGCCGGAAAGAGAGGGAGAGAGAGAGAGAGAGAGAGAAAGAAAGAGAAGGAGGACACGATGTAGAGAGGTCGAATACGTATTGCGTCGATACGTGCGCGAAAACGATTTCTCCGAAGTGCTCCCCGGGATTTTAACCGAGAGTCGTTGCTTTTGACTGCCAATGGTTCGACTGGGCCGTTTGTTTTAATTATGCGGACGTCTCCACGGCTCTTTCTCTCTCTCTCTCTCTCGCGTCCCCGCTCGCGTTGTCATTTCACTGAGTGTCCAATAGGATTGTAAAAGCGGAGCTTGATAAGAAAAGTCGAGTGCTCGATAAAGGAAATTAATAGATAAATCTGTCGACGCGCCGACCCCATTTTTCCATAACATGTATATAACGTTGCGATGCTTGTAACCATTTGGTTGCTGTTACTGCTGCTACGTTATTCAAAATTTATTGAATTTTGCTTGTTTACATGAACGAGTTTAAATATGCACGTCAAAATTCTGTATTTACACTAACGAGGGCTTATGCCTGCTGGACTAAATATATAGAGGGAATCCAGGTCGAATCGATGCTACATTTTCGACTGGGAATAAGGCTGCATAATCGCTGCGTTATAATATTTTCAGCAGTGCGCGAGCGGCATTTAATAGATTTTCACAATTAATTTATTAATAACGGGGCGCTATATAAACTATAAAATGACTGGAAAATCATTGTGAATATTCACGAGCAGATATTTTACGTCGCCGATGATGATTCACCCATTATAATGTTCGTTAATCGGTCGTAATTGAGCCCTTATTTGTTTGTGCATTACATTTTGTAAGTTTGACAGTCGATGCTGCTCGAGAGTTCAACGAGCTTGTATTTATGCTCTAGTCCATTATTAAATGCTCTATGATATGCTTGGGGGTTCAAACATTAGATTTTATCGCTGTCAGATTATTCCATGCTATTTGCTGTCATAGTTTCCTTGATGAGCGTTTAAACAGTGCCGACTTTCATGGATGCTAAATCATCTGGTCAAAAAATGTGATTGACAAATATTTAATAACGTATATACGTTGAATAACATCTTTTTTGTAAAGGTTTTGACGATTTTCACCTTTGTACTTTTCATCAACGAGAAAGGTTTGAGTATTATTAAACTATATTGGATATAGGTAACAATTTACAAGCGTTTTTGTTTTTCTGCTCTCTCAAATTCTTATTTATTTGTACAATTCCATTTCTATTGTTCATTTCGCGAACGTCATTTTTCATGAATGTCAGTTTTTTATCCATGATTTCATATAACGAAAATTTGGGGCAGTAATGAATGGTATATATTTTTAAACAATTATGTATTCATTCAGGTCATTGGTAAACGGTCGGGCATGACACATCGTTGTCACAACTCACAGATTTCTAATTGTACATTTTAGAGTAGACACTAAATAATTAACTTACAGTAATTTAAATTTCTACAATTAACATTTATAAAATATCAAAGTCCTCTCTTATTGAAGTAGTTCTTCTTGTTTTAAGTAATGTTATTATGGAAATGCAACAATATAAAAATTCATAGAATAAGATTAATTATTTCCCTGGTAGAAAATTAATCGGGTTTCTACCCAGCCCTTAGTCAGTTTTTTGAAAACTAGCTAATTTCTATTTAAGGTACTAGGCGTGGAAATTGGTCGTACTCGATGTCTAGGTGTGTGAGACCACTTTTGGCACCGCCTAACTACACCTTCACGTCGAGTACAATCGAAATTCACACCTAGCACGGATAACTCCATTCGTGTACTTATTCGTTATCGAATATTTCGCCAGTTCTTAACATATTCTTACTGATACTGTTAGGCTACCGAACTAGACGAGATCTAGATTCATCGCCGGTCGAATTGGTTAATTTTCTACGAGGGTTCTGAGATATTTAATTTTTTTTATTATTTTTTTAAAGTGCTTTTCATTTATTTTAAATGCTGACAATTTTTCAGTACACACCTATGCATAAAGAAAATGTCGAAGTGAAATCTTATTTTTATTTTCTTTGATGGATGTTTTAGGAAGTATACAAGTATATAAGTACTTTACAGATTTTCGTCAAAGGAAAGCTGTGCTCACCGTATTATTATTTAATGCATAAACACAGACAATACGATTTCAAATAAAGAACGTGTGATTCCCGTAAATATATATATATATACATGTTGAATGCTTGTGGGCACGTACACGCATGCTTACAATATTGGTATGCAAACTCGATTTCAAAATTTCTACTATAAAAATGCACTTTTACTTTCAATTACCACAGTTCTCCATTTATTAGTTCTACTATTTATTAATTTTCAAAAATATCCTTGGTAAGGAAAAACAACTTGCCAATAATATTTCAACTGAATTTGCAATAACAAAATAATATAATATCTTGTTTAAACGAAAATTCATCGACATATATCTCTTATGCAGTGATTTCAGCTTTAAAGCATGACTGATACTCATTAAAATACACATAGCATCACTGATACTATGTGTATTTTAAGCCGAGGCGATGCATAATTAAAGCAGGACATTCCTTTTAAAGAAAAAGGAGGCCAAAGCAGCAGCAGCAGCAGCAGCAGCACAAACAGCAACAACGCGGCAAGCGTCGTCTATAATATACGAGATAAAAAGATATTATACACATCTCCTACATAGACACGGGAGAGAATAGGAAGGGTATAGGTTTTCAGTGAAGCGGCAGATTTACTCCTTTTTCAAACTTTGAAATTGAATCCCCGCGTGTGCTTCTTTGTAAAGCCGCCCCGTGACGCGTCCTACACACACACACACACACACACACACACATACATACCCACTCGCTCGCGACTCAGAGCTCCATCTCCATCAGTATATCTCTACCCGTTACACACAAGCTCCATGCACAAGGGGAATTCCTTGCACTTCGTCGTCTTCGGAGCCTCTCTCTCTCTCTCTCTCTCTCTCTCTCTCTCTCTCTCTCTCTCTCAGTCTTTGCTACTATTTTCCGGATCGTCGCCTCGTTCGAATGCCTATAAAGTATTTTACGCCGAGGCACCAGGCACAGCGCTATCGAATAAAAGAGAGTATAACGGGGGGAGGATCGCGAGGGAAGAGAGAGAGAGAGAGAGAGCTGCCTGCGATACCACGTATTTGTATACATACGCATAGAGAGGGCGCGCAACAAAGAAGCAGAGAGTCGAGCGGGAAGCTGCCGCCTGGCGTGATATACGCGCGCGACCATATTATCACGTTCGCGCATTATTTGGAAACTGATTTACGGGAGCGATCATCGGCACGCCGAGCAAGCGACTAACCCATCCTCTCTGTCTCTCTGTATACACTGTAGCTGCGCGTGCGTGTGCGTAGCGCGAGTGTATAGCCTTCGTTTCGTTGCTGTTGCGCTCGCGCGCGCGTGTTGCCTTATTTTTAACATGTAAATAGCGCGGCCGGTAATAAAAGCCGGAACTCGAGTGTAACCGGGGCTCGACAAACTTTAACGCATTTTGTCCGTACACAAAAGGCTGATCGCGCGCACGAAAGAGAGGAAGAGAGAGAGAGAGAGAGAGAGATATATATAGAGTTTGATGCCTACGGTATATCGCTTACCGTTGCAACACGGATGTTGCATTGTTGGTATTTGTTAATCGTGAAATATGTTGCGCATTATCGGAGCCATGCGTTTTACCAGAGGCTGCTGCTGCTACTGCTGCTGCAGAAAGCGCGATAGTTTTATCGCCGAGTGCGTGTCCGATGATAATTGGCTGCTGCGCCGCGCGTATAAAGTTTATCTTCGGCTAATTACTATTGTGAAGAATAGCGTTTGTTCAGCAAGGGCCTCTTTTCGTATGCGAGAGCTGCAAAAAAAACTCTCGAAATGTTATTTAATGAAAAATTAGTTTAACAACATAAGATTATAATAGTTTAAAATCGCTAATTTTATCAAAAAAAAAGAAGCTAAATGATAGTGTCTAAGTTAATTCAAGATTAATATGTTACTCTATTTGAATTAGAGGCTAGTTATAGTTTGTATTTTATATTTTAATTTTGTAACATTTTATAGATTTTTAATTTGACCAGATAGTTTCATCCTATTTCTCATTCATCAGATTGAGCATATACTTAAATTAATTATGAGATTTATTATAATATGGTTTTATCTGTGAGTATCAGAAAACAGTTTTCGCGGTTTTGTCAAAATCCTGTGACCCAGAATTCTTCTGGTGAGAAAAGTCAATAGACTCGCTTGCTGATGGTGAAGAATCAACATCGAAGTAACAGTTGCAATGTCCTGCAAACTTCAACAAAAGTAGTAACAGAGTCGATGCGGTGTATTTACTAAAAGTTATACAAACAATCATCGGGGTAGAAGTAAAGATTAACTTTTCGGAAAACATTCTAAGAGATTTCAGAAATTTAATATTGATGTACCGCTGGTTTTTCTCTATAGAATACCCATTCAACATTACATTACGTACAATAATATTGTTAATATTAATAATATTAATGTATACGCATACAGTCGAAAGTAAACTTTGTAATATGTACATTTATTTATAAATCTTAATAAATATCAGTTTAATTCACTATTCAATAATTCAGTAATACGATATGTAAAATTTAAACTTTTATCAGCTCTGGTGGGTGCTACCAATACGAAATGATAATAAAGAGCACTTCGATGACGCTGCATTACTTTATTTTTCACCGTTTAATTGAAAATTATTATAACTTTGGATTTGTTCATATGACTAAATAAAGACAATATTTTTAATTAAAGATATTCTTAATAATTTTTCGATTAATTGACTATATTAATAATGCTTGCGTAATGCATAATTTGATTGCTCCGCATTGATTTGAAACTGATATTTAACCCAGAATGTAATTATAGAAATGATGAATTATTGAAAATTTGTTACATCAAATGAATCGTTTCAAAAGAGCAATCCTCTATATAACTGTCGTCCGTAAATGCGACGGAAATTATAATATTCTCTAATGCAAACGTATATTCGTCATTACTATTTTCATTCCTGTATCGTAACGTAACCATCCGATGATGTAGAGGTTTTAAAACAGACTACGATGCATATATATTGTATATACTTCAGAGTAAAAATATTCTCTAATGTTTGTTTATCATTAGGTGTGTGAAAGAGCCGAAGTTGTCACCGAGGCGTAATTTTTCCTCTCCCTTTTTCTGTAGATCACCGGTAGTGTTTTCTCCCTTTTCCGCTTTCTCTCTCTCTCTCTCTCTCTCTCTCTCTCTCTCTCTCGCTTCATCTGAAAGTATCATGTGTAAAGGTCGCCCATATACACGGATCACTAATGCACATTTAATGTCTTAACTTTGAATGCAGGCTGCTGCTCGTCGCTATATGCTTCCCCTCCCCCCTCTCTCTCTCTCTCTCTCTTCTCAGATCCGCTTATATCTACTATTCTCCCGCATATACCTTCTCGCAGTTTTTCTTTCTTACACGCTCTTGTTCTCCACTATGGCTTCGCACTTTTACTCGCAAGCCTATAAGGATTACGGCAGCCTGGTGAAAAAGGCCGATCTAACGCCACCCTCGGACAGCCGAGTGGACGGTTTTGACTTTTCGTATCCATGCTTTTTTCTCGGTATTTTTGTCTACCGAGCTTTCGCAGAAATGATTGTTACACGCGTCCTTTGTGTGTCATGCTGTCGTTCAAGTCTCCTATTTGAATACATTGCGATTATGAGTTGTTTCGCTGCAATGGGGTCGAAATAATTACTTACGCGGTCGGACAGTTTTTATCTGACCACACAGTTATTGATTGTTTTAAATTAGATTGGTTAATCAGTTATTTTTTTTTTTTTTTTTTATAAAGTACTAAACATTTTTCCAATATTTTGCAGTACCTTAGAAAATATGATTTGCTTTCATTTGTGGTTTTGGTAATTTAGAATCTCCGTATTTCTAAACTTAAATTATATTAATGCCATTTTAATAGGACATTTAAATGAAATCAATACGTAAGTTACATTTGCTTAGAATTCTACAATCAAGTTATATACTCTGATAGCGACACAAAATGATGTATTTTTTTGCAAAGTGAATTTCCGCATTATGGTTCCACGACTTTTTTTTATAGAGAAAAAAAGGAATCGGCTTAAAGGGAAAAGTGGAAAAAATGAAACGGAACAAAGGAGTCACATAAGGGAATAAGGAATATGAGATGTGGAGAGAAGGGAAGAAAGAGTGAATAGAAATATGAAAAAGAGACGACTATGGATGAGAGAGAAAGAAGGAAAGCAGAGGCAGAAAAAGGAAACAAGAGAGAAAGGAGAGAAGTACTGAGTATGTGTGTGCGTGAGAGAGAGGGTAAGAGGAAAGGGTGAGGGAGAGAGAGAGAGAGAGAAGGAGAGAGGAGGACTGAGCGAGAGAAGCTGCGAGTTACTGCCGTTGGGGAATCGAAGTTTTTCCATTCGAGTGGAAATGAGAGTCGAAGTCATTCGCGTACGTATATAACTGCTAGTCATACCTTGAATATCAAAGGTTACCTTTTTCATCAACTTTACTTCTTTCTCAATAGCTTTGAAAATGCAGTTTAACGAATGTAAATTTCCGACGTGTCAAATGGAAATAAAACGGTTTACACGTGTCTTATTTACTGAAACGTTGTTTGTGGCTTTGTCGCAGCAATATTTATGACTCATGGTAAACGTGCATATAAAGATTATACGTTAGTAATAAAAAAATGTATTTTAAAACTAATCATTTAATAGATAACTTAAGAATGAATTTAATTTGATATTTTATTGCAATAATTATTATGCAGTTAAATGTTAGTGAAAAAATTATACGCTACTGATAATCGTTATTGGTTTTGACAATTTTTCTTTATCGGAACCTTATTTTTCATTATTAACTGATCAAAATCTAAAGTTTTTAATAGACAGCTATAAATATCGCATGACCATGTTAATTATTTAATTATCTAAATAATTATTTGTTCATAGAATAGTAGTACTAGTATCCAGACAATGATAATTGCATTCCGAATTAAAGCAATTTCAACCGTCCATTATGACTTGCGTAACTCTGGCATTTTAAAGTGGATCGATTTTTAACATTACACCTGAACTAAATACCAATAACGACGAATATTAATCCTAATCGATTAAAAAACATCTTGAAATCTATTTCTTATCCAACAATCTAAAATAATCTCTATCTTAGAATATCTATAAAAAGCAAAGCACAAACGACAGAAAGTCACACCGTACGAAAAGAAAAACACCGCAGTCATCGTTACCTCCGAAACACGTAAAAGAAAGCCCCATAAAATAAATTCTCGAGGACCGAAGAATAACCGAGGCTAAAATGTGACCTGCCATTCGTTCTTGAGGCGATCGAGCGAAACAATTACAGTAGCCTCGGTGCTCGCATCGACGCTTATCGATAGTGCGATCTGGCTTCGGTGGTGGCACGACATCGGCAGCAATGGCGCGGCTTCTTTTATCGATGCCATCATTTCCCGCTTATCTTCTCGCTGTCGCGAGCTGTTGATCGCTGTAGCAGCGCGTATACAGGCCTCGGGACGCACGTCCCTCGTGCTTTTTTACTCGATCGCACGAAGCCTCTCGTAAGAGCTCCGGAGGTAAACTTCGGCAATAGGCGCGGCTCGACTCGTCGATCGTTAACGAGGTAATGAGCGATTTGCGGAGTGCGAGGGGGAGTTTCTGGAGCGGAATCGCGAGCTCGTTGATTCGTATGACAATGAGTTTCGTCTCGGAGCTTGCCAGTGATATGGTCAAGGTTGTACGAATTAAGCGCGCGGGAGTGAGAGAGAGAGAGATAGAGAGAAAAGAACGGGTAAGTGGATCGCACGTGCAGTTTTTCATGCGTTGTTCGACCAAAGTACCGCAGATGGATGCGGAAAGAGCTGAGATTCGAACGAGACGAGTATTAGGGCGATGATTCTGGGTGGCTTTTATTGTCGGCTCGTATTTTTGCGGACTGCGCATTCGATTCTTATACGGATCGCTCGACTCGTATATTTCGCGGCCTCTTATACCGCGAACTGGTTTTATTCTTCTTCTTTTTCTATACGGGGCCGCCAACTTTTGCGACGACTGTTGCACCACGCTCGGATTTATGGAAATGTAGGGGGCTTGCTTTACCGGGGAGATCAGAGCCGCTGAGAGGAGCGAGATATATATATATATATATATATATAAAACTGGAGGATACGCGCTTTACATTACTTATGGGTAAACGAGTTTTGAACAATTTGACTGAGACGCGTGTCAAGCCTAAAATTGGACAGTTTTGTTTACGCGTATATGCGATTCGATTTATTGTAACTTTTGGGTTTAAGAACAAAATGAGATTGACCGACTGGATATTTTGTACTTATTATTAGGAATATATATCTAAAATGGTCAATTTTTCATCCACTGATATTTTATCTATGTACCCGTACATTTCTCTGAAACTTATAAATAAAGTAAAAAAATGTGTATTGTAAAATAGTTTGCCTATTATAAAAGAAATTTTTTTTAGAAAAGATTTTTAATTAACCTATTTCCCTTTTGTGAATGGCTACCTCATAGAAGCTTTATGAAAATGAAGCATTTTTTCCAAGAAACGTTATAGGAACGTATTTCAGATATTTGTGCATAAAAATAAGAGAATTTTTCCTTGTTTTTCTTGATGTAACCCTTCCATGAATTAAGACCTTATGCATTAAAATTTATTGAGTATAGTTCTTGTGTTGTTTTTGCGTAATACAGTGCTGGTTAATGTATTTATGAATTTTTGTTATTTTTTTAAAATATTTACTTAAATTCTATGAACCGGAATTACGAAATTAAATTTTAAAATATTCAGCAGCCAGTATACAAAAAAAGTGAGATTTTCTGTTCATTAAAATTTCTTGTGCTATTCTTACCCTTTTTTTTTAAATACAAATTTTAATGATTTGGTTATTGTTGGTTAATTTATTTCTGAATTATATATTACTTATATATTTTGTACAAATGATTAAATTCGTGGAAGTCAAGTGTCAATGAATTGAAATTATATAATTACGTAACACAATTCACCTGCCTAAGGTAAAACATTGTGGGCTGTGCCATCCAAAGCCCTTGTTTTGAAAATAGCAACGAACATATATATATATAGTACATTATTTCGGTGTATTCAAATAGGAACGCCTGTTGTATTAACATTCTATTAATATCCGTTACATTTGGGCTTGAAGTATATATGTACGAGCATTTGATTGCATATATTATTAGATCGCGAACAATGCAAAGTATAAATAAATCAACATGTAGTACATGCAAATATTGCAACGACGCAATATGGACAGCTCGGTTGTTGAATTGAAATTTTTGTTCCACTCGATGAATGTGTGCGGTCTTATAACTGTGCAAGGAAGTATCGCAATAAGGTGTGTTTATATAATGAATGATCAGGAACATACTAAGCGATGCAGTCCAAAATTAATCAAAATTACCTATATGAATGATTTATATTTCTATAGACAAGCCTTAATGATATCACTAAAATTTTGTTCAACAATGTCAATCACAGAAATTCAAGTACATTTAAATAGTAATTTGCTGCTTTTTCTCGAAAAAAAAACCACCTTGACAAAGACCGCAAAAACGCAGAAAGACTTTCTTATTCAAATGAAGATCGGGAGGCCTCGCATAAGTTCCTTTTCTCGAAAAAAAAAGGTTGATGTTATTTTAAGTATTCACGAGGAATTCAAAATCAAAAAAGCTATGTCCCTTATCCTTCCCCAAAGCAGAATCGCACACACACATATACGAGCGTAACGCGTTTGTATATACAATCCAGTTGAAAAAGAGCCTGTGTAATTTGCTTTTTTCTCTTCCGCTTAATTATGAAAGCTATATATATAATATCGCATCGAATTCTTTGTCCCTGGCTCGCTACGCTCGAGTCACGCAAATTCCGTCGCACCCCGCAGCGCTGAAGAGACAATAAATATACATAATACGTGATACCGGGAAGAGCGCCCGCCGCCGCCACGAAACGAAGACTGACACTTCGCGGGGGACTGGAGTGTGTCTATGTATACATACTTATACATTTGTGGCGTGGGAAAGAGACAGAGAGGGAGAAGGCTGTTAGGAAAAAGCTCGCGCTCTCTTGGATACATACATATATATATATGGTGGACGTTACCAGAAGCGAGAGAGAGAGAGAGAGAGAGAGAGAGAGAGAGTCTCGTTTCACGAGCGTCTCCGCCATCCGATAACACTCAGGGATGGATTGGTTTTTTGCTCCGGGAACAATTCTATCCCGGACTATTATCCATCCCTGTTCCTCTCTCTCTCTCTCCCTCTCACTCTCTCTCCATCTGGTTTTTCCGTCTTTTTCACGCGCGAGTGCCTCGACCTACGTATATACAGTGCTCGCGGACTGGACTCGTTTATATCCCTTGGCCAATTCTCTCTCGCGCTCCGTGTCGCTTTTCTTTCTTTGCCAGCTCGCTCGTACTTTCTCTCGAGCGAGCATTCATATTTCCGGCGCCTGATCGCGTTCTCCCCCCCCTCTCTCTCTCTCTCCGCGACCAGCGAAAAAAGCGTAATTGCATGAAATATGCTCGCGCGCTACCTTATGGAAATAAGCTCGGTTAGTGCCCTATACTCGCGCGATTGCATGTGAGTGCTGCAATACATACGATCGTAGGCTTGTGTGTATGGATGAAGAGAGAGGCAGAGAGAGAGAGAGAGAAATCTGGCTTTCTCGTACGGTGAGGTTTTTCAGCGAGGTCCACCGCACGGCTGCCGCAAGAGATTTATCTTGCTATATTGTCGATCGCCCCGAGCTCGCGACAAGTAGCCTTGGGATATATAATGCCCAGGCTATGTGGTGCTCGGCTCGCTTGATACAGCCCCACGCGGATTTGTCCGCTTTTCCTCCAAGGTTTTTTAAGCTGAGTTATTACGCCGAGACTTAGCGCGTTGAAAAATTAGCAGATACAACCCTTCTTGTAACGTCGAGTACGTTTTTCTTCTATACCGATCGTTCCGCGTGTGCTCTGATTTATATGTCGAGTTATCTCGTTGTAAAAAATCCAGATCTTGCTGTTCTTGCTTTACTGTTTTACCATATATTTGTACTTTAGAGTACTTGTTTCGATTTCAGAAAACAGTAACAATGCAATTATGTACATTTAGTGTGGAATTCATTTGTATATGAATTAATAATAAGTTGTATCAATTAGAAGACCGTAAATTGCGTTTAAATAAAAAAAAATATAATATTTTAATTTAAATTTGAACCAGTTCATTTTATGAATATAATATTTAAGTGTGTTTTATTCGGTTATAATACCGCGGTAATAACAGATATTTACGAAAGACTGAATTAAAACAAACATTAAGCTAACTTAAGTTAAAAAAACGCATTAATAAAATGAAAATGCATAAGTAACTTACTATTCCAAAAATAATTAAGTGTGACGATTAATAAAAAAGGCGTAATTAATTTAAACGAGACAGGTCGCTTTTATTGTCAGACTTCCAGACATCTCCCAATTTTACAAATTTTTATCAATTTTTATCAGCTCACTGCAACGGAATACAACGAACGATTAAGCAAATTGATTTTTAAAAAGATAATTCGTATGGCAATTATAGCTGATTATTTTTAATTATTCATATTTAAATGCAAGAGCCCGAATCCACTTAGTCATCAATATTGTAACAAAACTGTAATAGTGATGGATGATGATAATCGGCATATATGCACTATATGTCTAATTCGCAAAATGTAAATTGCATTCTGCTACTTTACACTGTGCAACCAAATATTTTCGGGATAAAGTCCAAACGAAATTATTGGATTTTAATCCAAAATTACAATCTGTAATGGTATGCAGAATATATTTATAAATATATCTGTCTTTGATTAAAATTCGATTGAATCTATAACTGCTTAAAACCGTACTCTGCAAATATTATATTCCAGGCTCTGCGATCCGGACTGTTTAATCCAAGCTCGAAAGAGTCCAGTGAATCTTTGGAAACTTTTTGGTATCTTGATCATATTTCAAGGATTAAGGATTTTGGGATATACTTGTAGGTACATATGTGTACTATAATGAGATGAAAACTTGTACGGCAGTGCGCTTCGATAAGTCAGTCTCTTAATTATATTTTCAAACTATTGAATTGTATGATTCTTTCACTTCATCATTTAGCCTCCATAGAAAAAGTTCATGCATTACGAACATTGCGTATCGCTCGATAATTTGCTTACACCGCGATCTTTCAAATACCACCCCCTACAATAATAATACTCCATAATAGCTATTTCTTCAAGATTCAACGGGGCTATAACCATCGCACCGTCGCTTTTCTCCCAATTACACGTGAAGATCCACGCAGAAAATACAGTCGCGCAACAACTCCGCATCAAGGACCGGGGACCGCGTAAAGCCCCTTTCTTTCGCAGTCCTCGCACCCACCCACACACACACGAGCGCATACAGAGACTCTCCCGCTCTCTCTCCCTTTCTCTCTCTTGTACCTCCCGGGACCCTCGCAACCCCCACGAGCACTTCAATAACAGCGCAACACGGCATAACACTAAACTCGTGCATTCTACTCTGGACTATAATCCATTTTGCGAGGCGCTCTCTCTCTCTCTCTCTCTCTCTCTCGCGTATATATACACTGCAGGTCCTCCGAATCCTCCAGCGGGACACCCGCACCCATGGAGACAGAGAGACAGGGAGACGGAGAGAGGGAGAGGGGGAGAGAGAGAGAGAGTCTAGCTGAGATAACGTCAGCCAGTAAATTGCAGCGCAGTATACTTTACACTTTGCGCGCTCGCGCAGTTGTTGATTAAACGAAATTGACGCTTCACTTGGCCCTCCAACTCTCTCGCATACACAGGCCAAGTTGTAAATGATGTGCGCGCGCGCGCGAATGTCCGCATGCAGTGTATTGCGCGTTTATACAGCTTCTGCGGAGTGGCGGCGGGTAGAGGGAAGAGGCTCTGGAGAGGAGGTCAGCGCGGCGACCGGCGCGCGAGAGATAGAGCATCTATATTCATTAAGACGATTTGCCTAAACTCGCGCGGCGGCCGACCCGGCACTCTCTCTCTCTCTCTCTCTCTCTCTCTCTAGTCCTGACGTTAAAGTACCCTCCAAGGACAACAGCTCGAGAGGAAAACTTCAAGAGAGAGAGAGGCAAACGCGAAAGGGGACACGAGCAGCCAGAAGGATTCCGTCGTCTGCTCCCCTGCCTGGCGGTCCTTATCCTCCCGACGTCCTGTCCAAACAATTGATATTATTCGATATATAAGGGAGTATTACGTTCTCGCGCCGCCGTTACGGGTAAATCGTCCACGTTTGAATCATTTTCTGTTGCTACTGCTGCTGCTGCTTCGGTTCAAAGTTGCATACTACGCGTAGCTTCGCTGCTGCTCTACGCTGCCGACTACGAGATATGAAGGGAAAGGGCCCGGACAGCTTAATTTTAGTTTAGACAAGTTCTTTGTGTGCGCATGGGTTAACCCTTAACCTGGCACCTCCGATCATTGGAGGGATTTTCCCCTAGTTGTGAGAGTTAGGCTTCGTTTTTAATTATCTTCTTAGTTTTCAATGTTATAATTTGCTGTATATATTTATGCGGCCGCGGAGTATAATGGTTTTTTCGTGGAATTAAAATCGTCGACAGGCCAAGAACTGTTATAGTTATAGTATTTAGATGATTTGGCAGAAGATCGAAGCAATGAATATTATTTAGTTGTATTTATGAATCGGTTTCATCGTTCTATAAACACTTTAAAAGAATTAAGCGTACAGAGTTGGAAGGTATAAATGAAGAAAAATACAATACGTTTACGGAAAAGAAAGCCCTGCGCGGTAAGTTGGCAAACTGCTTTTTGAAGCAAATATACGCTAGAGAATCTGTGACCAAAAATATTTCAGATTGTGCGGCTGCTGATAAGAGGCAGCCTTTGAAGGCTAACGTCGTGATGATACGCCATATCAAAGGGTATTTACAGCCATACATCGTTATTCCGCTAAGGTATTATATCGTAAGGTAGTATCTGCCATTCAAATTAGTGTCTACATCAACTCACTATATATATATATATATATATATATAAATATTCCTGAATTCAATATGTTGTAAGAAAGTATGAAAAGTATTCAAATTATTCACCACGATAATAACAGATTACTCTCTTAATTTGAACTAGTGGAATTTCATTGTCAAATCAGTAAGAAAATCGATCACTGGCCGAAAATTTGTGTATATAGTTACCGCTTATCATAAATGTCGCGTGAGTACCAGTGTTTCTTTTAGTTTCTAATTATTTTTTAAACTGATTTATATTATATATAGGAGCTTTTCAGTCCACGTTCCGTGCATTTATCATACTTCACAAGAATGTATACCGTCTTTGATAAGATAAGTCTTTTGCATACACGATGCTATTCTAATAAAAACGCTTGCAAAACGATCAGCAAATAGCAAGAATATTATGATACATATAAGCGAATCAAGAACACGCAAAGTTCCATGAAACGTATATGTATATATACAAAACGGTACGTGCTGAAAACAAACTCCAATGTAATAAAGTTTTCACTCGGTGCAGACAGCAGCAAGCCATTCCTCGCAGCGAAATCCAGAAACTTTTACTGCGTAATTATCCGTGTATACAACCACGCACACACACAGTGAGACACAAGACACTTAAAGGGCCGCCTCCTCCAGGTCCGCGCTCCGAAATATTTCGCGTCGTTATCACGCGATCACCCGTATACAGCTTGTAGTGTAAGAGAGACGCTTCGCATTACCGAACGAGATTAAGTGCCGGGGCTATAGAGGAAAACGCATCCTCGTCATCAGTGAGAGAGAGAGAGAGAGAGAGAGAGAGAGGGAGAGATAGAGAGACCGGCCGTTCGCCTGGCAAAATGTGCACTAATTACTACAACGGCGGCGGCGGCGGCGCAGCTCGCATAATACCGCCGGCGCAGGGGTAATACCCCTTTCGACATTCGACATTCGACATTCGACATTCGACATTAACTTGACACTAAGCCGGCTTTACTAGCCTCTAGCCGGTTTCACGAACAATACTCCTGAGCTCTCTCTTCGTCTATATATTATACATATATATATATATAT
>UELV01156909.1:0-10176 GCA_900490015.1 Megastigmus stigmatizans
GTTTTAATATTATTTTCTAATCTCAAAAATTAGCATCGTCGTAATTATATTGTTGTATATGACCCTAATAGTGCGCGCACGAATATTGCTAGTGTTTTAGAAATGTAATTGTGACGCTAAACGTGTGTATAGGCACGAAAAAATAAAATGCACTTAATATAATATATACGAATCTGTTACCAGGATTACGTACAATATTAATAGTTTTGTCGAATGTTGATTCGGATTCAGTACTCGTAGACAAGGAACATTGTTTATTTCAGTTTTTAGCAAATAAGTACATGATAAAATACATATCAAGATACTCTATGTATATGTATATCAGAAAATTTAATGCAACGAGTACGGAAAGAGGAAGTATGTTCTAAAAGAAATATCTTAGAAATTCATGTCAAAATTTAAAAAGTAATCTTAAAAAAAGGAAAATTGTAAAAAGAAAGTAACGTTGTTTAAAATTGTCATTTTTAAATAAGACTTAAGATAATTAAAAAATTTGAGTTACATATACAAATATTAAATTAAAATAGAATTCCGACGGTAACATCACACAGTACCAAAGCGAAAATAGTTTCAAAATAAAATATTTTTTTATAAAATAGACTAATTTAAGTTAAACCAAAAAACAAAATAAAGATTATTGTCTGTGTTTTAATACAAAATTACTAAAAATAAGAGATGAACTGCCCAATTCATAAAATTAGAGAAACTTTAAACTTTTCCAGAATAACTTAAAATTTCTTTTAATATTAGGTTAAGTTCTGCCAGTATTATGTGTATAATAATATATTTCATTATTGCTGAAAAGTTGCATTAAAAAAATTTAAATATAATAATAATCGATTAGAAATATAAATTGTATCGATGGATTTCATCCCATAAGTTAAATCATTTTCTCAAAAAACAAAACTACTTTTCATGCTTTATTTATAAATTTTATAAAAAATAATATTATTATTAAAATAAATGTAATACTGACAAACACTAATTTATCGTCGTAAAAAAACCATCCCGGTTAGATTAGCTAAAGATAGCCTTTTTAAAATTACAAAATACGTAGGATTAATTCTATAAAAATAAATTTTAAATATAGGTTTTTGATAGGTTATAAGAAAATTTTTCAATTATAAATGTTTATATTGATACTAAGTTTTGATACAAAAGTACTAGAGCATGAACACCTTAAGAATGCTACCACCTAATATAAGGATACGTATTTTCTTATATGCTCATGTATTAGATGGTTCAATTCTTAACGGGTCCAAGCTCTGATAATTTTACCTTATATACAATAAAAAATATAAAAAATGCTAAAATAATGTACAGTAAATTACTTATTATCTCTTCAGACTATGACAATGATGGAGCGACAGCTAGTTTTTTGCCTAACCTAGATACAAGAAAAATGCAAATAGATTTATCAAATCTTGGGCTGAACTTTTGTAGATTGGCATAACTAATATTGCAAAAAATGTAAATTTCGTCCGGCCATTGACGGAGTACATAGGGGAGAGTGGTACTATATTGCACAAACTATTTTATTTATTTTTTTTAACTATAAAAAATGGCATATGTCATGATGTCACTTCTTTCATTCAATTCAAGGTAACTATCCAGATTTTTTTCAACTCATTAATATGAAAGATAATATTCTACATTAAAAAAAAATACAATTTTTCATTGTAGCCCCGAATTTGGGAACCTCTTCATGCTACTTTTTAAAACGATATAAAATTAAATAAAAGGCTTTTGTGGCAAAATAATAATAATTATATCAATTAATCAAAGAAGAAAGAACACTAATCAAATAAATTTAATTATTTATTTGTAAATTTCACTTGATACGCTGTAGTATCAAATGATTTCAATATTGTAAATACTATTAGATCATTTTCTTATATAAGTACGAGCCCCTTTATTACAAAATCTGCAGATAAGTCTTAATAGTTAAGTATTTCTCGAGAAAATGTCATTTTTAAAATTTCCAATATAGTCCCTAGAATTTATTTGGATATAGTCCCTAGAATTTATTTGAATATAGTTCCAAGCTGATAAAATCTAATACGAGAGTTTGAAAGAAAATAACTAATCTACAAAAATATTTACTGGAACGTGCGAGATCAAAATCTTCGCCTTAGTAGTAATGCTCTATCGAATGCTCTATAGAATGCTCTATCGAATATTCTAACTAGCTAATAATGTTTTATGACATAAAGCTTTCCTAACTTTTAAATTGATTTTATTTAGCTACAAAAGAAAACAATAAAGAATTTGGCTGGTTTCTCATTTGAAGTATTGAACACCTCTTTAACGGTCTTATAAACAGCCGCACTCTCCCCTATGTATAAAATCAACTTGATTGAAGTTTCTTAAGCTGTATGTAAGCAGTGAGGATATTATAGCTGCCTAGTGAACATTAAGAAACATAAGTAATATTTCCTAATGTTTACTACCTAAAAGGTCTTCTGATAATTAGTATTCTAATATAATTACTTGGTCAGGACAAAATTAGGAAATCAATGAATTACAAACTAATTTATGATTGCAGTATAATTGATATTTATAATTATTAATTATTAATTATTAATTTTGGAATCCAAAAAAGAGTAGCTATATCAAAAGCTGTTAAACATTGCGATACTCTCCGTACATTGTAGAAATTACCAATTTTTTAATTCACTTATTTATTAGAGTTCTATTTTTTATTTTGCAAAAAAAAATAATTTTTAAGTTGTTTTTTTATGATTTAAACATTTATATTAAAAGTAAAATACCGCGCAAAAATGATTAATGTCTCCTATATATTACATGAAGCATACAACATATCGCCAACATATCGCAAACCTATTATCGATTCGTTGGTAATTTTGGTTTCGTTTATAGGCGCCGCAGCAATATGTAAGCAATATATTGGAGGTAGCATTGTCAAAATATTGTTAACTTTTCTAGACCCAAAAATTTATAATAAAATTTATTACTATTATATAATGATAACATATAATTTTAATGCTGATATGTTTATACAAATTTTAAAGTTATCAAAAATCACCAATAAATTCTATTAATTTTTAGACTGAAAAAATATCAATATTGGCAATATTTCCTCGAATATAGGTATTGTCAACAGATTGCTGCAGTGCCTATAAACTAAAGATTTCTTAAAGCTCAATAGTAGGTTTATTGAGATATGTTGGTGATATGCTGCTCATGCTTTCTATAAAAAGTTGGAGATACTAATCTTTTTTTGCGGAATAGGTTTATGATAAAAAATACTCATAATCTGAGAAATAGAAGCAAGATCAACTGTAGAGACTTCGAATGATATTCTTTTCTAAATGACAAAACATTTTTTTCTCGTTTCTATATAAATTGCCAAATGTTTTAACGCCTTCAATACAAAAGTCGACATCAATAAATCTCTTAAAGTAATCCCCATGATTCATACAAATTTCGAATTAAATAATTATAAAATGAAACAAAAGTATTTTTTCTTCTAAAACGAAGAGAAATCCAGTTAAAAAAGTAAATATAATTATCTAAAAAAAAAATTAGAAATTAAAAATCAAAGATGCTGAGCCTGATAAGCCATTTATAATTGTATATTAAATCCAAAGTTTAAAACATAGATCTACGAATGGTCAACTGCGGAATGATGAAGCAGAACGTTGGAAAGTTAGAGCGCGCGAAGTTCAAATTAGCATACAAGCATGTGTGAATGTTTCGCTTTTTATTTTATGCAATAGGCCATTGTGTACGACGAAATTATTAAACAAAAATCCATTCAATTTATATTTTTATTTTTTAATGATAAACTATCTGAATTTGTGAGATGATAAATACAAATAATAAAGCTTCCCCATAGAGAAAATAAAAGTTCCTAAATCATGTTCTATGTTGTTGAAAATACATCCGAATTTATTGTTCAATGTCATTTATATTTGTACCTTTGTTTTTAGTTATTCTTATTCTTTTCCGGATATTATTCTTACAGCAAAGCACCGAGAAAAAAGTTTACCTGGTAGTTTTACTTCCACAATTTTCAACATTCCATAATAATTTTTATCCCTTGGCTCTTAGTGTATGATTATAGTATTATGTTAAATTAGTATATTGAAGCTTACAAATTATGTAAACTCAATATAATATGTAAAATCATAATGATTCCGAATTCTGAAAAATATATACCTACAACGATATCCAATACTGACACAAGAAGCTACTTATTTGATAATGTCATTTCATACAATAGTGAGCATGAATAAATTGATGAGCAATAATTAATTACGCGAATCTTGTATTTTCTAGAATTTATTTTGTATAACTTTATAGAAATTGTAATATAAATATTTTAGATAGCTTGATTTTTATCAGTTGATGCGCAGCTAATCAATCACTAAAATTACATGCCATTCGAAAATTGATAATTTTTTATTAGGGAAATTATCGAGATCAAATGAATATACTTAATAAGCACATTAATTTTCCCTGGCGAGTGAGATTATTCCGTTTAGTCTTCTGGAAAATAGAAATAGGAAATTACGAAACGCCTTAATCAATTATAAATCTTGAAAATGTTCTGACGCCTAGCCAAGACTCTCTCGCCGCGCTCATAATAAATAATGACATTATTAAAGGAAACTGCACCAATCATAACCATTAAGTCATAAACGACTGTTGGTTCAAGAATCAGTAGGTATAGCTCACATTAATAGATGAACACGACGCAAAAAAAAGAGAAAAGCTTCGCGCCCGAAATCATTAGCGTCTCAAGGCAGATGTGTATATGTGCATGAATATATATATACATATATATATGTGTGTGTGTGTGTTAGTGTGAATGCGTTTCCGCATTCCCATGTTTAGGAAGACTTTTATTAAGAAGTCCAGGAGAGACCGAGGGTCTGGTACCACTTGAACCGTCAATTACCGGGAGCCACCTCAAGTTTTTTTTTCTCACTCTCTCTCTCTCTCTCTCTCTCTCTCTCTCTCTCTCTCGCTCGCTGTCGTCTCTCTAATCCCGCTTGGTCGCGTCATTTTAAGAGTTAAATAATCATTATCTCGCTCCGATCGGGCAGAGCAAACGAGAGGTGGGATTTTCAGGGGGATCGCGTCCCGATCGCCTCGAGGCTCGCCCGTGAGAAATGGACATCTGCCAGTGATTCCCTTCGATAAGTGAGCTCTCCTTTATAATACATATATATTATGTGTATAACGTATAATAAGGGAAGGGAGATTGAGTTGTTATATAGTCCTTTGCTTGTCTATTACGCGCGCGCGATTGCGGTGTAATGTCGAACGATAAGTCGTTTTAAGACGATGAATAGAATTTTCTTATTATACGGTTCTCCTTTGTCCCGCATACGCATAGTTATATACGTAAACTTAAGGATGTGTTTGTTGTGTTGGGAGGGGAACGAAAACTTCCGGCTGCCGTACGATGATGTCTAATCTGTCGATCATCACCTGAGATTGTGGCCCATTTGTGTGACTAGATTCTTATTTTTTGCGTTGAGTTATTAAATTCGTAAATGACGTTTGTATTTAATTTCGGAGGAGATAAACAAGCGGTTCGGGTGGGCGGAATTGGTATCGCTTAAGCGGCTCGATAATTTTCATAATGGATATTGCGTGAAATATTAATGCATGATAAATACTGCGAGTCATTTCAAGAACTATTATCGAAAATAGAAATTTACTTATATATATTATTATTTGATTCCGATGATTCTTGATATACCTGTGTAACTTTGAAATACAATCATTGCTCATAATATGAATAAAATAGCTTTATCAAATAACATTTTTATATTTTGGTCATACACGTTTCTAGAAGTTACGTAATTCATAAATATTACAATGTCAGAGCATTTTCATTAAATTTAATTAAGTTTTGCAAATGCGCTCTTGCCATTCAAAAAAAGCCTGCACACACCTCTAAAATACGACGTTAATGAACACGGAAAATGCATCAAAATAATTTCGCGCGCCCCGTTCTCTTGAAAGAAAAATTATTTTTGCATTTCATTTACGTATCTTCGCGATTTTTAATCATTACTTTTTTGTAGTACACACAAAATTCTGTACACATCGCATCGTGCCTCTATACGTGTGCGACTGTATTATCAAGGGAGGTGCAGCAGTCAAAGAAAGCCAGTCGTCGCAATGGCTTCTTTCATCATTCAGACCTCTTGCATCGGGATTCCACAACGCACTCACTTATATCATTATTTTATAACATTGCTTTTTTAATTACTGGAATTTTCGGAAGTGCGCGAAACAAATTAATGCTGTTTCGAATTTGACGTGCAAAGTGTTATTATATAATTTCTTATATAAACTTATGCTGTAAAAAATTACTTCTGTACTGTATATTACATACATTATTAAACTAAGCACTTTATTAAACTAACATCTTTGCCGTGAAAATCGTCATAATGCACTACAATATTTATGTATTTGAAAATCTTAAAAATTCAGCTGAAGCTCGCTGCTCCAAATTTTAAAGCAGTAGCTTCCTACAACAATAAATAATAAACAATGAAAGCGTCGTCGAAATCCCCACAAAAACCATCGGCCAACAGTCCTCGCCGTGTTATTAAAACGGATAATCGTAAGAATCATCGCAGGCAAACTTCCCCTTCGAAAAAAAAAGATACACTCTCTCCTACCTCGCCACTTCACACCTATACACACGAAAAGAGAGAGAGAGCGAGAGAGAGTGAGAGAGAGAGAGAGAGAGAGAGAGAGAGAGAGAGGCCGCAACAAAGGGCCGATTGTGCGTTCGAGAGGCGATGTCGAGAAGCGATTTTCACCTTTCAAAATCATCAGTACCGTATCCTCCTCGTTGACGTGCGCGCGCCAGGTATATACACACATATAGGTGCTAGCCGCCATTTTTGTAGGCACGAACAAAACGGGGCCCGAAGTTTTGGGTGAGAGGGGGCCGAGCCCAATGCTGCGCTGCCATGCTTGTGTATAACCATTGTGCTCCCATGTGCCACCCCTCTGGGAGTTTATACCGACGACGTGCAGTTGTACACCGAGTGATTCACGGCTCGACGTCACGGACTTTCTCTTGCGTAACAGCCAATGAGACTCTGGGCTTGGATTTGCGGATTTTGTAATGCTCGCGTGGAGTCCGACGGATGGATGATAGGTAGACTTTTCGAAGATGCGAATGGTTGGAGATTTTTAGCAAGTCACGCAAGGTCTTTGTGGTAAGCGAAAAGCGAAGTGTTTAGAGTAAGATCGGTTGTTTAGTGCAGGTGGAATGTATAGGTTGAAAATAAGTCAATATCCTGCTGATGATTTAGCCAGTCTAATAATTATATTGTTGAACCACTAAATTGAAAAAATTGTAGAGAGTAGTGTGCTTAAAAGAGAGTTTAGTCGTTTCTAAATTAATGAATTTTATAATATAATTGTTTACCAACTTCATTTGTTAATATTGCTATTTCTTTTTCAGATCTTATTATAGTACACAAGGAACATTCAATTCGAGGCGCACGCGATCTTGACGTATAATAGTAGGCATAGAAGAGGATCAATTGTAGTCCAACAAGCCTATGCATTAAATAATTTAATGCCTATCTAAACATCAGAAATATCATTCCTCTTGTTACCATTTCGTTGATTGAGACAAATAAATATATTTATACCTTATAATTTCTTCGAAGATCACTTTTTTATTCAATAAGTAAAATAAGTAAAGTTGAGACTTGTATCAATTGATTAATTCTGTAAGTGACTATTTATTAAGACCCCTAGTACAATCATGTCAGCAGAAATGTATAAATATGGTAAATCTATGTAATCTCCACTGCAGACTTCGCTATCGAGTTACGTCATTTAATATTTTTGTTTTAGGTACACAATTGAGTCTAATGTTCTCGAGTATAAGTAAAATTGTTTCAATTGCTTATAATTCAATTCTTAACTTGCTACTTTAATAGCTTTCGTGTTGTACAGTATTTATCTTAAATATTTTATAATATAATATATGAATGTGAAAACTCAAACGAGCAAATGGATGGAAATTATATCTATGCGCAATAAAGTTTTCTAAGAAGTTCAAAATTTCATGCTGCATACAATTCTCGATCTCATCCAAATAACTCCAAGATGCATACATCTATAAATAAAATATAGAATACAAATTGGCTCTCAAAGAAGTGTCTTCTGAAAATTTACAAGACAAAATCTCTATACAACTGTACAAAATTTTCTATTAAGTTCTGGTTATAAGAAGAAAGTATTAAAATCAAAATGTTTCACCATTCATTTAGTGTAACTTAAAAAGATTTATATCTTTTATAAAATTGCTCGAATCTTATCGACCGCACATAGTGGAAATAAATAGCGGAATCTTTTGCACCTACGGCGAAAGCAACCACAGAATGCATGTAATCCTTGAGCTGGGAAGTTTTCCCTCGTACGGTTTACTCGTCAGACCAGCCCCATTCAGTTTACCACCAATTCACGTCACTTCAGCATCATCTAGTCGACGCGCACTTTAAAACAATTAAGAAAATAGAAAAGACGACTGATGACTCTGTAAAGTTAAAACCTTTCTCGTTTTTTTTTTCTAAACGACAATTGTCTCATGGATAAAATAAAATGTGTGGATAATGATGGGGACTATCACGAAGATTGACAATTACTTTATTATTTCGCAAATAAATAATGAATTCAAGTATGAACAATAGTAGCGACTACGATTTTGATGTATTTGTTATTCGATTATTATGAAACAACATCTTTTTTCAATGAAGAATAAACTCGAATCTGTTAAGTACATTGCAATTATATAAACAATTATTCCTATTACGCTTCATAACCCAACACCACAGTATTATTTAAATAATAATATTTAACAACTAATACATCATTTTTTAACATAACAAATCTTAACAATCTTTTTGAAAAAAGAATAATTACACCTCACTCTCGATCTCCAAGTTTAATGAATTTATCATTCACTTGGACGAAATTTGATCTTCCACGAACTAATCGAAGTTTATTTTAACATTTAGTCTCTCAAGCGTTGCAATAAGTATAGAAAAACTATTTTTTAAACAAAATGTTTCGTCGTAATTGGTTAATTTTTATACAGTAATAAGTCTGAAGAGAGAGGTATAGGTGATAGACTTCTGTAACGTTGCTTTATTAAAATAAACATCGATTAGTCCACGGAAGATAGAATTTGGTCTCATTTTTTAACATAATAAATCTTGGACTTTAAGTGTTAATGCGATAGCGAAAAATTCTCGAATTCTGTAATGCTGTTACGACAATACTTGATTGAAATAGAAAAAAACATAGTAATGTACAAAGAATGAAATGGATATTCCATACCCTCAATGATAACCTAAAAAGCTTTCAAGTTATTAAACGCGGCAACCGATGCTTGCAATGGTGGCTGGTCCGAGTTTCATTCTTACAAAAAATAATGTTCACACGTGCATCCAAAGCTTCTTTCTGATGATACCCCAAAAATTCTCTGATTTTTTTGCTACAAAAGTAGTTTTGTTCACGATTACTTTGTTATTCGTATGTACAGCTTAATGTTAATTTTAATACATCAATTCTAAACCGTACTTTCTATAAAAAAACTGTGTTAAAAAATAACGACAAATAAAGAATAAAATAAGAGCAACTGCTTTAATTTGTCCCAAATTATTCATTTTAATAGTAAACAATTTCTTCAAATCAAAAAGATTTCTACAAATATCCAAACGATATCAGCGTTACAATCAATCAAAGACAAGACAACCCGTTACGCGATAAATCCACAAGACGTCTCTCTGCTCCAATATATCTATACAAAACCGTCATAAGCAGAATCAATAGACGTCGCTTTTCCTTCAACGCGCCTTCCCCGTGTATATATCCGCCGATTCGCAGAGCCTCGCGAATTGTATTCAAAAATTCGCGGAACACAGCGCAGACCGCCTTGAAAAATATAACAAGAAAGCCGAGGACGAGGAAGCGCCATTAGCTCGCGCACTCCAGTATATACCGAAGACGCCGCGCGAATTTTACCGGCATGCATATTATATCGCGAGAAGATCGATGACAAACACTTGAGGCGAAGTAAGACGACGCCCATAAACGAATGGCTTCTGACTTCTCTAACGAGGAAGACAATTTTTGTGCGAAAACATGGCCCGAGAGAGAGAG
>UELV01156911.1:2805-15418 GCA_900490015.1 Megastigmus stigmatizans
TCCATATTGCGGACTCTTCTGCGCCACTGGAAATCACACCTCCGCAGCGCATCACTATTCACACCGTTATACAATAAAAACTGTACTATACGTAAAATAATTTTTGAAAATTGATTTTCGATTATGCTCCTCATGGCGAAAACTATGATTTCTACAACTTACACAAATCTACCAAATATACAGACTGAATGGGGAATCGCTTTCAAGCGTAGGGTATATACACTATTCGTGGTGGCGGGGGTGTACCGAAAACAAGAGCCCCCACCCGATACTGAGATCCATCAAAAGGGCACTCATGAGTACTGTAAAGCATACGTTTTTCTCGAATCGAGGAAATGCCACGTTTTCTTATAGCTGTCAGGCCAGGCGTCTAGGTAGCTGTGTCTCCTTGTTTATAACGTGTACGCCCGTATGCGACAGCGCTCCAGACTATTTGCACCTGGTAAAATGAAAATCATATGGCAATAATCTTTTTCGTACTTCAAAAACCGAAGAGGCGTCTATACCTAAACATACTTTTTTTACAACTAAACCATAAGTCAGAGCCATATGATAAAAAGGGTCTAGACGTCGATTCGAGAGAGAGTATAGCTCTGGTGTACATTTTGTAGAATCGATGTGCAATATGGTTTTATCGAATGCCCATATAAATCATAGACGAAACTTAACGAACTTAGGTGACTGCAGATTTTCACAGCATGTTCCTCGTAAAACTCCGAAACTACCCCACTACTCGCGGTATTTACAACTGGTGTCCGAGGATTCTTCGTCACCTCTTTTTCCAGGGTGCATCATTCTCAACTCGTTGAGCCAGTACTGCAGTCGATTTTTTTCAAAGTGTCTCCCTACTTCGCACAGTCGCTTTTTCAAAGTGTTTTCTTACCTAACACAGTATGTTTGCCAGGGAAAATTGTATAGCGCAGAGCAATAGTGACCCGGATTTCTCAACGAGTGAAATGTCGTTGATTTTCGATGAGGGCGACTTGAACGTCATTGAAAGGATCGCGAACGAACTCATACAGTCGGACGCTCAGTGAGATACCGGGTCCAATGCAGTGTACAGTGACGTCGAGGAAAGCATAACTAATTTAATAGCTGATTTTGATACTACGTCGCACAGTGAAACGTCGTTGATTTTCGATGAGAGCGAGCTGAACGTTATTGAAAGGATCGCCGGCGAAGTAATACAACCGGTCGCTCAGTGGGATAACGGGTCCAATACAGTGCATAGTGACGTCGATGAAACTGTAGCTAATTTAATAGCTGATTTCGATACTCCATCGCACAGTGAAACGTCGTTGATTTTCGACGAGAGCGAGTTGAACGTGGTTCAAAGGATCGCGAGTGATTTTGTACGGATCGACGAGATTTCACACTCGCAAGACGCCGCAAGTAGTGATATCGACAATGTGCATGTCGGACCCTCTCCGCTCGACAGTGAACAAACGCGTGCAGTGACGGAAGAAAGAACAAGTGAAGAGCTGTTGGCTGAGTGCGCGTCGAGTTTCGGCGAAATAGAGTGCGACGCTATCGATAACATCGTGCGTGAATTGGTGGCGATCGAGAGTAAAATTGTGCAGGACAATGATGTGCCTGCACCCGTGTCTGTTACTGGGCTGTATGATGCGGATAACGATGACAGCCACGACGTCCTATTTTTGGAGTTGGAAGAGTTCAATTGCGATTACCAGGGTCACCACGGAGCACAAGGAACCGAAGCATCGAATTCGACAAGTGAGATAGAAGTTATAAATATCGACGACGATGATGAAGATAACGCTGAGCAGCCGGCTGAGTCAGAAACGCGGGATAGAATTGTGCTCGAGCCCGAGATCATTGTGATCGGTGAGTCCAATCAGATAATATCAGCAGTCCCGCGCGGCACTGATATTTTCCTAGTGGACTCGATCGGCGAGAAGAGGAAGAGCTGTGAACCAGATGTCGAGTTTGTGGAGGAGTCAGTGCCCACCGATGTGTTTGAGTGCGGGGACATGTTTCGCAGTTTTCAAAAAAAACTAATCTCAGTGTCGCGGTTGAACATCGAGATCGCACAGTGTATGAACGAGATCGATGCGCACTTAAAAATGCGTACGAAAATTACCAAAAAAGGTTACGCGACGTACTGCTGGGGAGAGCACCTCGTGAAAAGTAACCAAAAAATATTAGATACCAAGCTGTGGGGCTTGAGTACGAGGGACTTTTTCCGATGCGTTACACCGATTTTATCGGCGCAGTCTCACCCGGATGCCCCAATACCAACGACTCGGCAATTTAACGAGCTAGCGTCTACACTGATGAAACTTCAAGCAAGGATAAATGCATAGTGAGTAAATATTTCGTATTTTTATAGTTTTAAGTTATATTAGTTAAATAATTAACGAATATACTTAATTCTTTTTCAGCTTGTGTAAGCGAGGAGCCAGTACCATTGGCCTAGTTTTGAAGAAAAATATTGTCAATGGTGCTTGGAGACTCAAAGGTGCACAGGACCCAAAGCATGATTCCAAAAAGGAATTTATGACTGCACCATTTGGGGAACCCGCCTACTTCGAGCTCATCAGCGACAAAATATTTAACAGATGTATTAATAATACTGTAAAAAAGCAGTTAAATAATTATAAAGTAAAGAGACCGCGTTTAGTGTAATTTCGTAAAATGTATTATTTTTAAAAATTATTATTATTTGTAAAATGTGAATAATGTAAATATGTTGTAGCTATGTAAATATTTTTTATAATATTATTCAGGATGTTTATGAATAAAAAATTATATTTTACTTATAAATATTATTTCTAATTTTTTGTAAACTCCGCCTCCCTATTTCCCACCTCAAACTTATACAACCCCACCAGATTTTTCCTTTCTGTTTCATTCGTCGTGAAATCGTCGAGCAGGATGGGTTAGATCACCAGCACCACCACCAGCAATGCCGCCACCACCAACACCACCGGCACCACACCACTTCTAGGTAGAAGAAAGGATAATTCTACTTTTGTTAGAAAGTGGAAAGAATATTCAACTATATATTCACCCAACACGCAAGGACTTCCGAAACGCAGTGGTTACAAAAAATTCTAATTTCTTCAGCAGCAGCAATAAACGGTCCTTTTAAGGGCCACAAAAAAATCACACGTAAAAACAAAAGAATGATAATAAAATCATAAATAATAATAATCATAATACGACGCATCGAAGAGTCACCAGCCACACTTCGTAAGTTTACAACGGCCCCAGCCCCCCTCCACTCCTACCAACAGCGTTTACACCACGATAAACTCATACCTGCCTCTCTCTCTCCCACCACTTACCCTCACTCCTTCCACCACCTAACACCACAACCGTGCGCTTACTCCGCCTAAACCTCTTATGCAATACCACGCTGCTGCCTCCACTCCCGCCCACAGAACCCTTTCCTGCAATACCACGCGCCTACCCCCACCCCCCCTCCACCTAACTCTCTCGTGCAATACCACGGGTCTACCCCCACTCCGCATGACCCTCTCGTGCAATACCATCCGCCTCCCCCACTCCCCCCTCCGCCTAACCCTCTCGTACAATACCACGGACTTACCCCACTCCTCCCACTCCACGCGCCTACCCCCACTCCTCCAACTCCACATAACTCGCTCGTGCAATACCACGCACTTACCCCCACTCCCACACCTCCTGTCTCTCCATAAGCGTTATTATACTACTAATAAATAAAAATTTGTATCATAATTATTGTACGTTTATACCCATATATAGTCAAATGATAGATTATAATTATAATAAACTACGAATATTCATCATGATACAGCTACCATAAAATTTTACACAATACACGTAGGTGTAGCAATTGAAAATAATAGCTTGAAGATAATATAATTATTTAAACTTAATTTACGGGAGGGGGTCGACAAACAAGAGCCAGTTTAAATCAATCGTATGTAATCCATCCTTTGGCCGCGTGCGATAAAGCGTTATGTCATTAATGTATAACTTTTCTATAATATTATAATTGTCATTATAGCTATTTAAGCATTGTTGAAATTGTTGTTTATAACTATTGATTAATAATTGTTTGATGACTACCAAAAATATCCTAGACATAATATATTCAATTAGTTTAATTACAATAATGTATTATTGTATTCATATTATTTATAGCAAAATATATTAAAATAGTTTGTTTTAAACATGTTACATTAAAATTATTCATATTAATAAACCTTATTAAAATTAATTTAACAAATAAATAATTATTTTAAATTCTTATTAATTTATTCTTCTGGATCTATAATGTTAAGTTACATAAAATGTATTATACTTTGTGATATTGAATCTTTTGCTAAATTAATGTAACAATTATTAGTTGTTCTAAACAAATGTAGTGATGTTTCTAGAAAGCCCTACAAAAAATTGAAAATTATTGCATAACGACTATTTCTATACAACCAAATAGCTTGATTATTTTAAAAGTGTCTGAAGTTCGTATACACGGTCATTGACTTCACTTGCGTCAAATTAGTTTCTATAGATATATAATATGTATATATAAATTTTATGCCAGGGTGTACAGGGTGTATACAGGGTATATTTCTTTTGTACAGTTTAACAATATATATAAAAATATAAAAATAATTACGGTTACTACATACGGGTAATTTTATTGATTTTTTAAAAAGTGGTGCGCGTGGAGAGGAATAACTTTCACTAATCAAGTGACTAATACTTTTTCTTTATCGCAGTTGCATACTGTACAATGCCAGCATCATCACAATCGGAGACAGAACTTGCGAAAATTCTTGATGAAATCGAAACTGGCAAAGGTGAAGATGAAAGCGATGAAAAAATGGAAGCTAGACCAGAGCGGAAAAGGAAGGAACAAAATGAATTTACAGAAAGACCTGAAGGACTTGTTCAGGGAATAAGAAATGTCATCGATTTAGACGACATTGCATTTACACAAGGAAGTCATTTCATGCCAAGTAAACGCTGTTATTTGCCTCCTGATAGTTCTAGAAAACAACGTAAAGGGTAAGTAATAGCGATTCTATGTAATTTAAGTTTATTAATAAGAAATCAGCTAATATAGAAACAATTTGTAACAATGAATAATAATTCAATACTTAATTTCAGATATGAAGAATTTCATGTTCCAGCGCTAAAACCAATGCCGTTTGCTGAGAACGAGAAACTTGTTTCAATAAATGACTTACCCAAATTTGTACAGCCAGCCTTCGAGGGCTTTAAAACCCTAAATAGGATTCAAAGTCGTCTGCAAAAATGCGCTCTAGATGAGGACGAAAACCTTTTGCTTTGCGCTCCTACGGGAGCTGGTAAAACAAATGTAGCACTGCTCTGTATCATGCGAGCTACCGTAAACGTTGAGGACTTTAAGATCATTTACATTGCACCGATGCGTTCGCTCGTACAAGAGATGGTGGGTAATTTTGGAAAATGGCTTGCATCTTACAATCTGACGGTATCTGAGTTGACGGGTGATCATCAACTAACTAGAGAACAGATTTCGGCTTCACAGGTTTGTCTATTATTTGTTTCTTTATATACTATTTATTCTAGAAATATCAATTTCAGTTTATCAATGAGTTAGTATACAATAGCGTTGAGATTTATTAGTTGGATGCTGTATTGGAACCACTATATATTAATAATATTTTTAATTATTTTCCTTTAAATTCTTAAATTTGACTTAAAAAATTTTTTGATGAATTTAATAAAATTTAGAACTTTATGTGATAAATTAGAAATAATTTTTAATAAATGGATAACGAAAAATAATAATAATTGAATTATTTTAAATTTTAATAGATAATTGTCTGCACACCGGAAAAATGGGACATTATTACTCGAAAAGGAGGAGAGAAGACATTTACCTCTGTCGTGAGATTGATAATCATTGATGAGATTCATTTACTTCACGATGAGCGAGGACCATATCTGGAAGTGGAAATGGTGTACGAGAAAACGATGGAGCACGCCGGCAAAAATCAAGTTCTTATTTTCGTACACTCGAGAAAAGAGACTGGCAAAACAGCTCGCGCCATAAGGGATATGTGTCTCGAGAAAGATACTTTAGGCCAGTTTTTGAGAGAAGGTTCAGCATCAATGGAGGTGCTGAGAACCGAAGCGGAGCAGGTAAAAAATTTGGAATTAAAAGACCTCCTCCCGTATGGATTCGCTATCCATCACGCAGGAATGACAAGAGTCCATCGTACTGTAGTCGAAGATCTGTTTGCGGATAGACATATACAGGTCCTAGTTTCTACAACTACATTGGCCTGGGGTGTAAATTTACCGGCACACACCGTTATAATCAAAGGAACACAGATTTATAATCCAGTCAAGGGACGCTGGGTGGAATTAGGAGCTCTGGATGTGCTCCAAATGTTGGGCCGGGCTGGACGTCCTCAATACGATACCAATGGAGAAGGTGTGTTAATATTTTTCTGTGAAATATTTTTTTGTTGAATATTATAATGGTGGACTGGAAAACTAAAAATAATAATGTAATTATAAGGGTACACTATAAATTTAATATTTCTATTTGTTTTCTCAAGATATTTTGATAACAAATCACAGTGAGCTTCAGTATTATTCGTCGTTGCTGAATGAGCAACTACCCATCGAGTCTCAACTCGTAAATAAGATGCCGGAAATGATAAACGCGGAAGTCGTTTTGGGAACGATTCAAAATATTCGAGAAGCAGTCACGTGGCTCGGCTACACTTATCTGTACATTCGAATGTTGCGTTGTCCGAATCTGTATGGTATCGGTCAAGAGAAGCAGCGGGAGGATCCTTTGTTGGAATTGCATCGCGCCGATCTCGTGCATTCAGCCGCAATGGCGCTCGATCTTAGCGGTCTTATACAGTATGATCGCAAATCTGGCAATTTTGAGGCCTCTGAATTGGGAAGGATTGCATCCCATAATCTTTGCACGCATAAAACCATATATACGTATAACCAATTATTAGAAAGAACGATCAGCGAGAGAGAGCTGTATCGTGTTTTATCACTATCAAGCGAATTTAAATTTATGAATGTAAGAGATTAGGAGAAGCTCGAGTTTCACAAACTAATGGAGTGCGTACCCATACCGATACAAGAGAATATAGAAGGGCCGAGTGCTAAAGTAAACTTGCTCCTTCAAGCTTACATATCTACGGTAAATTCTGTCGTATTTTTATAAACTCTTTCAGTCTTTATTAATATTAATCAAAAATATAGATTTACTTAAGATTATAAAATTAGAATTTTAAACTAATCAAAATAAAACAACTTATATTTATAAGATTTTCTATGCATTTATTACAGCTAAAACTTAAAGGCCTTACTCTGATAGTTGACATGATATACGTTGCTCAATTAGCTTCTCGATTAATACGCGTTATTTACGAGATTGCGCTATTCCAAGGTTGGTCTCGGTTAGCCGATATATCTCTCTCACTATGTAAAATGATTGACCGCCGCATGTGGCAGTCGATGTCGCCACTTCGTCAGTTCCAAATGTTGCCTCAAATCATCAAAAAATTCGAGAAAAAAAGCTGTCCATGGGAGATGCTCCATGCTCTTGTGCTCAACGAAATAGTAGAACTTATAGGCGTACCGAAATTGGATAAAACCATATGTGCGTGTATCGGTCAGTTCCCAAGGCTCTACTTATCAACGAAAACTCACTCTATTACGAGATCAACACTAAGAGTCGAGTTGAAAATCACGCCAGAATTTAATTGGGACGATAAAGTGCACGGTGCATCCGAGACTTTTTGGATTTTCGTGGAGGATGTTTATTCTGACGTCATTTTGCATCACGAATTTTTTTTGCTCAAGGTAATATTATGACAGCTTCCGTTACCTATTTTTTTTCTTTCATTCTTTGATAATTTGTACATTCTCTAAATGATTTAAAAAAAAATTAAAAAAAGAGTAAAATGCTTTAATCAAATCTTATTTTTAGGCAAAATATTCAAAGGACGTACATCTTATCAAATTTTACGTGCCGATTTTCGAACCTTTGCCGCCGCATTACTTGTTATGAATAGTATCAGATAGATGGATCGGATCGGAGACGGAGTTGCCCGTTAGTTTTAAGCATCTTATTCTACCAGAGAAAAACTTACCGCCTACAGAATTATTGGATCTACAACCGCTTCCCATCACTGCCCTTCGTAATTCATTATTCGAAAGTCTGTATACAGAAAATTTCCCACAATTCAATCCAATTCAAACTCAGGTAATCAGCGTGAAATTCTAATTTTAAAAACGGTTGAAATAATTTTTTATCAGTTTAGATTAACTATAACTTTTTTATGCTTATTGTCTAGGTATTTAATGCTGTCTACAATTCAGACGACAATGTATTCGTGGGAGCCCCAAGCGGCTCTGGCAAAACTACCATCGCCGAATTTGCAGTTCTCCGCCTTCTTTCCCAGAACCCTGAAGGTCGTTGTGTGTACATGGTGAGTAAGGAAGCGCTCGCCGAACTCGTTTACATGGATTGGATATATAAGTTTGGCGAAAGCCTCGGCAGTAAGGTTGTCCTACTATCAGGTGAGACCGGAACTGATCTTAAGCTCCTAGCAAAAGGACAAATTATAATAACTATCGCCGACAAATGGGATGTGCTATCGCGTAGGTGGAAACAGCGGAAGAACGTGCAGAACATTCAACTTTTTATCGTCGACGAGCTGCAGCTCATTGGAGGAGAGGAGAGACCAGTTCTAGAGGTTGCTTGCTCCAGGGCGCGGTAAGATTATCAAAATTTATTAAAGTTTAATTTGAAAATTAATTTTCATTCGTTTCACTATTGAGTAAGTATATTTTTCAAACTGAAATGTTATTTTTATATAGGTACATTTCTTCACAAATGGATAAACCGACCAGAATAGTGGCACTATCCAGTTCGCTTGCCGATGCCAAAGATATAGCCCAATGGTTGGGTGCACCGGCAGCTGGCACTTTTAATTTCCACCCATCGGTACGTCCGATGCCTTTAGAGTTGCACGTCCAAGGCGTCAATATAACGCATAACGCGTCACGACTGGCTGCAATGTCCAAGCTGGTCTATAATGCAATTCTCAGACATGCGCTTAAGAAACCAATTATAATCTTCGTGCCAACTTGTAAACATGCCAGATTAACAGCTCTTGAAATACTTACGTTCGCAGCATCGGAAGGTAAACCCACGCAGTTTTTCCACGCTGAAGAGGACGACATCAAGCCTTTCTTGGATCACATGCACGACAAGAGCATCAAAGAAACATTGTCACAAGGTGTAGCGTATTTACACGAAGGTTTATCCACAGATGATAGGCGACTGGTAGAGCAGCTGTTTGACAGTAGAGCCATACAAATTGCAGTTTGCACTCGGGATCTGTGCTGGAGTATCTCCATTTATTCCTACCTAGTAGTTATCATGGACGCACAGTGCTTCAACGGCAAAACGGATGCTTACGAGGATTACCCCATTACCGACGTGCTGCAAATGGTTTCGCGTGCCAATCGGCCTCAGGACGACGACTATGCCAAATGCGTGTTATTTTGTCAGAGCTCAAAAAAAGATTTCTTCGAAAAGTTTATTAAAGAGCCATTACCCGTGGAGAGTCATCTTGACCACAGGTTACATGATCACTTTAATGCTGAAATAGTTGCAAAGACTATTGAAAACATGCAGGACGCTGTAGATTATCTCATCTGGACGTTCCTGTATAGAAGATTAACCCAGAATCCGAACTATTACGGCTTGAAAGGTGTGACTTACATACAACTGTGCGCTCACTTACCTGTGCTGGTTGAGAATATATTAAGCAATTTGAAACGAGCGAAGTGCGTCACTGTGGAAGATAATATGGATGTTACGCCGTTGAATCTGGGAATAATAGCCGCTTACTACTATATAAACTACGCCACGGTTAAAAGGTTTAATGATTCGCTGAATGCGAAGACGAAAATTCATGGCCTTCTCGAAATTATTTCAGCTGCAGCTGAGTACGAGTCGATTCCACTAAGGCAGCGAGAAGAAAATCTGCTTAGAAGTTTGGCTGCTAGACTACCACATGCTCCACAGGCTCCGAGGATGGCCGATCCAAACGTGAAAGCGCAGCTGCTTTTACAAGCTCATATGTCTAGGATACAATTAGGACCGGAGCTGCAAAAGGATACGGAATTAGTGTTCAGCAAGAGTATCAGGCTGATACAGGCATGCGTCGATGTGCTGAGTTCATCAGGTACATATCGTAAAAATAATCTTATAATAGTGCAATATACATTTTGGTTTTTATCAAATTATATCATCGGTAATTCTCGAACTTTCCATGGCATCTATTGAACTAAGAGCGCATGCATGAAAAGGGAAGAAGATGTAAAAAAATAAGATGTAACATTGACATAAATATTCCTAGGACATAGAAATATGTACCATGAGGGTCATCTCTTATTTCTGTCTACTTCCTTTTTGTGCAAAAGCCATAATGAAGAAAATAATCAAATACTCTTTTGTGATAACATGGAAATCTTTGGTTTTAGGTTTAGGTTGGCTGGCACCTGCGGTAGCAGCTATGGAATTAGCGCAGATGGTCACGCAAGCTATGTGGTCCAAGGATTCGCATCTCAAACAACTTCCTCACTTCACCATCGACATCGTGAAGCGTTGCACCGACAAGGAAGTAGAAACTGTCTTCGACATCATGGAACTTGAGGATGATGTACGCAATCGCTTGCTGCAACTCAGCGAGCAGCAAATGGCTGACGTAGCAATATTCTGTAATCGCTACCCCAACATCAAGATGGCTTACGATGTCCAGGATAAGGATAAAATAAGGCACGGTGACACCGTTAATGTCGCCGTTCTGTTGGAACGAGAAGATGAGGTAACAGGACCTGTCGTTGCTCCTCTCTTCCCACAGAAAAGAGAGGAGGGATGGTGGGTTGTTATCAGTGATCCTAAGGCAAATCAACTCCTGGCCATCAAGAGGTTGACACTACAACAGAAAGCTAATGTGAAACTAGACTTTTTAGCACCTGCTCCAGGATTGCATAATTATACTCTGTACTTCATGAGTGATGCTTATTTAGGATGTGATCAAGAATATAAATTCTCCATTTGTGTGGGAGAATATGAATCAGATGCAAGTTCTGGCTCCGAATCGGAGTAAAAAATGTCAGTAATAAAATATTTTACCAGCTGAGTAGAATATAGTGAAATAAATTTAACTGTTTTTCTAAGATTTTTAATATAATGAGAAATTTAGCAATTATACATATTGAGAAACTTAATGTAAATGAATTTGGGTGGAAACAATAAATGCATTTTAGAGTCATATAATTTCCCAAAAACTGTATTGCATGAGTACTCAGCTGGTAAATAATACATCTGTAAATATGCTCATAGAGCTTTTTGTATGTATCGTTAGAATTGTTTACAGAAAATTCAACTTATTTTACTTAAATACTTCATCTGAATAATCAATTCAGTTTATGTATTAATACAAATTTATAAAATTCTTAGAATCATCATGTACCTATGTGAAGCCGTTATTGTGGTTTGATTTACGCATTGCAACCAAACCAAAACTCACAATTTTTCCTTTTATTTCACACAATCGATTGAAATGATTCTTTTATAACTTTACAAAATAACATGTTAAATTATTTTTAATATTTACTTAATAATAACGGAATAAAAATTAATTTGATAAGAAATGGTCTAAAAGAAAAATTTTCTATTAATCGATGTTGTCTTGAAAACTTTCTAGACATTCTTAAAATTTCTTATTAAGGTCATTTTTCCAATCTTTGCGGTTTGGATTTTAATTTTAGATCCATTTGTTAAATTCCTAAGTAGGGTTTTTCTCCCAATCGTTGTTATCATTGCGATTCTCATTGTTGTCTTCATTATTCTTTTCATTCTTGCCTATATCGTCGTTTTTATTTTTATCATCGTTATTATTATTATTTTCATTATTTGTATTATAATGTATCCAGCTGAGGTATTCAAAGACACGTGTATAAACTTGTGATCCTTTTGCACCACTAGCACAGCCATTGTTCAATGCAAAAGATACTATTCCTACAACTTTTCCATCAATATTTAAAGGACCACCTGAATCTCCCTAAAAAATTATACAACAATCATTAAATACGAAAAAATAAGGCATTATAAACTACTGTATGAAAATACTGAATAAGTGAATGAATACCGAACTTAAAGGAATGCAATATTAAAATTTAAAAGTATTCTGTCTTTTTTTAAGCTAAGAAAATTTTATCAATCATCATTTTTTCAACATGAGATATAATTTTAATAATTTTGTTATTTCAACATATAGTGTTTTTGAATCTTTTCAGTATATCTGTAGAACATCGAGTCTATTTATCAACTAATCTGCTTTTGGACCTATTTCTCGTGGAAGAAATAAAGCAAAACCTCAAGTTGATGTAATTATATCTTAGAGCATTTACAATAGTAAATTTAAGATATACTGACTAACTTATTATATTAACCCATTAACGACCAAGATCCCGAATTTTCGACATCTTTTTCAGGACCTTTTTTCAACTAAAAAAAAGATTTGAAAAAATTTGAAAAGGATCATATCCGACGTATTTT
>UELV01156912.1:0-10060 GCA_900490015.1 Megastigmus stigmatizans
GTGTGTGTGTGTGTGTGTGTGTGTGTGTGTGTGACTTCTATTTCTTTTTGGTGTGTCGAAGACAACGCTGCCAAAGATCTAACATCGTTTTTAGCATCTACACCTTTTGCGCAACATCGTGATCGAGATTTTCTCTACACAGTTCTATATGGACTTTTTATTTTCAAAGAACTCAGTCTGTTTCTCGCTCGAAATCAAATGAATCAGACTAAGCTTATACAATTGTCCATTAATTTAAATATTTTATCAAGTATATATGTAGAATTTACACTGTCCGACTAACTCGTCCTTTTCTACTTGCAAAGTTCAGCACTTGATTTTTCTCTCATAATACTAATTCATAACTTCTCATCGAAGTATGATTTATATTATTGTTTAAAATAGAATAGTTTAATAGGCTGTATTTTGTAAAATTTAAGAATATCGTAACAATTAATGCATCATCACTTTTCTCGCTGTAGCCGTACAAGATAAATAATCCGTCCTTTTTTGCGTGGACATATATATGCTTCTCTTTTTTTTTGTCTCATCTCTTACACATTGAAGAAGCCAGAGAAAAAGCACACGTCAATGCACGATCCTCCGAGCCGTTAACAAGAATGTAAGCGCGAAAAATGGCGGAACGATTTCCTATCGCGCTAATTGTACGAGACGACAGGCTGATGCACACATACACACACACCGACACACGGACACACGTGCGAGACTCTCTGCGGCTATACAAAAAAGCCCATCGTCACTTTGATGTTTTCAGCTTACTCATGCGGCTTTTATTTATTACACGCTTATCTGGCGCTCCTCTCCTTACGCGCGCACGTATGTGTGTGTGTGTCGTGCGCGTGCCGCTTATACTCGAAAAAAAGAGCGATTCGGCGTATGCACGGTGATGGGGAGGGGGTATATATATATAGAGAGAGAGAGAGAGAAAGAGAGAGAGAGAGAGAGAAGGAAGAGAGAAACTGAAGATAGTCGCAGTTCTCAATCTCGGCTTAGGTTTTTGCGGTCTATGCGCGACCGGGGGCTTATGTATATATATGCGCACCCACCTCTTATATTCACACGATTTTCCTCGCTCTCGTCTCGTTGACGCCCCCTTTTCTCATCATCGGCCTCGTGCTCCGCTATAGTTTAAGGAAGCTCGCAGATCAGTGACACGGGGGAAAAAAAAACCCATAGGTTTTTTCAGTCGACACTTTTTCGACATGGTTCACTCCATTGAAATACAAAGATCAATCTTTCTGTGTAAAATCACAGTACCGTGAATTTAAATGCCATATCGTATAGACAAAGTGTAGATTTTGATTAATTTAAATTTGAAAAGTACTATTCACATGAATTTACGGTCGATGGGTGACACTGCAGTGTTGAAATTTTTCTCCTCACAAAAACGAAAAACAAAAAAGAAGAAAAAAACAATAATCGATGTCCTCGATCGCAGGTCGATGTTCCGGCTCCTTTAAGCGTTATAGCTTGCTCAAGAAAGAGCCGTGCATAGACGTACAACATAAAAAGGCGTCGCCCTAAAGCTCTAATCCGCAGATACAAATATCGGGGCTTTTATAAAGAAGAGAGAGAGGAAGAGAGAGAGAGAGAGAGAGAGAGAGAGAGAGAGAGAAAGAGAGAGGGAGAAGAACCGTGCTCTCCTATACAAAAAGTATAGCTCATGTTCGCGCGAGACGATTTTTCTTTTTTTCGCACTGAATATACATATATATATATATATAGACATAGGTCGCTCTCTCCGTAGTCTCTCCTTTTGCCGCGATCGAACGTAAAAGGCGTTATCAGGCCATTGTCGAGGTGTCGACGGAGATGGATCACGTATTTCATAATATAATACGTCCAATGTTGGCCAATAAAGGACTTTTTGTGAGTACGCCCCATGACGGAGTGGCCCGTGCAGTTCGAGTTGCTGCTGCTTCTTCTGCTCTCCTTCAGCTCTCTCTCTCTCTCTCTCTCTCTCTCTCTCTTTCTCTTTATTCTTGGTAATCTCGAGCTCTCCTTGCCGTACGCTTGATACAGGGGGCTTTTATTGGCGACGTTTAAACTTTCGTCACGCTGTTGTTTTCTTCTTTTTCTTGTTCTTTTCGTTCCCTCTCTCTCTCTCTCTCTCTCTCCCCTTCTCTCCTTTTCTTGCTTCTTTCCTCCTTTTTGCCGCACGTCAATTGTGATGGATATGATAATCGACAGTGTATATGTACGCAGGCTGCACAAATGCTTTCATAGCGAGGATCGCGCGACTTAATGAAATTTTTGGTATCACAGCTCTGTGACGAATGAATTTTCATATACAGAGAAAATATTGGCACAATAGCTCGATGAGAGGGTATAGTACTATATAACTTCCTACGGTAGCAGTGACGCACGTAACCTCGGATGCACGTCAAATCGAATGTTCGAAACGCAGCTCGAAGCCCATAGTATTGACCGATACTACTCGATTGAGTAATAATAACAAAGTTAAAATCCGTTCGATCGTTACAGGCGGTGCACTCATTCTATCAGCGACGACGCGAGGCTTTCAGTGTACGCTGGCAGCACTCTCTCTCTCTGTCTCTCTCCCTTCTACAAAATGACAAGTTAAAGCACTCAAAAAGAATCTCTCGCGAGCGCACAAAAACTTTTCTACCTTTGCCGCACGCGCGTTATACGTATACATGTATATATATATATACACACACACATATATAAACTATCGACTTCCGATAACTATACAGCATCCGTCACGCATGTGCACCGCTGCAGCCGCTTCTCCTGCTAATATAGGCTCGCGTTGTGCAGCGGCAAAAACCAACGAAAGAGAGCGAGAGAGAGAGAGAGGGAGGTGGTATAATAATTTTTTCAAGAACCGGTAAAAGCCCAATGCGAGAGCGGAGAGAGCAAAGTGCACAGAGAGAGAGAGAGAGAGAGGATGAGAGTGTAGGGCCAGGCTTTGCGTTTTTGCCACGCGCGCCGCACGCGAAACGACGAAAGGTTTGTTTCCACTTAGCTGTGTTAATGCGAGCTTGATTGCCCGGCTATCCATCCATCTATCCGTCCGCTGTGCCCGTTGGCTTCTCTCTCTCTCTCTCTCTCTCTCTCTCTCTCTCTCTCTCGCTCTCTCGCTCTCACCCTCTCCGCCTTCGTCCACATGGACACGTGTACGCGTGTATATATATACCGTATGGGCTATTCCCCTTTCGAGTACCAGTGCCGTCGATGCTGCTGCTGCTGCTGCTGCTAATCGGTCGTCGTCGAGCGCAAGCGCCGCGTTGCACTGCACTTTTTTCGCCTTTTTTTTTGTCGGGCCTCGAGCTCTATATATCGTATGTTCCCGACTGTATACGCCATTCGCGTTATATATATATAGTTGCGCATCGAATGTGCACTGTTCGCTCTCTGTGCGCAATTGTGTATAGAGGGAAAGGGAAACGAGTTTAAGCGAGTCGTTTCGGTCGGGAGTGGTTACATCGTCGGATGTCGATATATATGTATATATATATATATATATATATATAATTGCTGTAACTATGCAGCTGTAAAGTGACTTTTCGAGAAGGGAGCTTTCATATATCATGAACCGAATGTTTTCAACTTGACGCTTATGTAGAAAGTTTATTTTGCAGGTATTGATGTAATGATTTGGGTCTTAGTTTGTCGCAATTCTTTGATGTAATTTAGGGTTATTTGAATTAGAAAGCTATTAGTTTTCTAAATTATTTGTAACATAAAGTAAGATATTTACATAATAAAAGTGGTATATTATACTATATCTATATATGCTTTGCTATAATACATTGTATAAGAAAGCAGAATTCAATTTGAGAGAGTGAAAATGAATACTTTTGAAATAGAATGCTATATGAATTAGACAGTAACTTATACATTAATAATTATATCAATATTTAAAAAAGTAATTAACAAGTTTATAAATTTAACTTTAGAAAGCATTTAATTATAATAGAATTCAATGTTGTACAGAAAAAAATGATGAAAAACAAAAATACCATATTACTGAAGGCAAAAACTAATAAGTCATCATTGGGGAGTAGAAAAAAAAAGTCAAAGTAAAACAAACGACGGTTCGTTTAGCTTTGTTAGCAAATACTGTATCGCGCCGTGAACGCCCCACGCGCACAATATAACAGCTAACCCCTCGGACCCATGCACGGACATAAAAAATTGACGAAATTCCTAACCACTTTAGAATATCGTATGGCTCGAACAGTTGTACCTCCTCATTGACCTGCCCCATCATATACATAGAGAGAGACAGAGTCAGAGAGAGAGAGAGAGAGAGAGCCATGGCAGGAACATGGAATAAATAGCATATACACAGGGTCGAGGCCAAGCGGAGCGCGACGAAAGCGAGCAATCAAAGGGAATAATTCACGAGGCGGCGGCATTGTGTTTCCGTCGAAAGTCCCCCTTCTATCACCCCTCCCCTCCTTTCTGTACCATCCCGAAACTGCCTGAGCGACTCTCTCTCTCTCTCTCTCTCTCTGTGTGTGTATGTGTGCGTATATACCTGAACACGTCTCGGAGCGGCGGTTACGCAAGCCCCCGATAATGCGAGAGGGACGACGCCGACAACAACGACAACAACGACGACAACGAAGCGGGGCTCTTAACGCGATAATGCGAGCTCGACTATACAGGACGGGGGTGTGGAATTTTGTTTGTGCGCGGCGACAAGGGATTAGTAAAAATAATACGATTTAGAAATGGAAATAATAATAGCGGCTTACAACGAAGAATTTTGTAAATATAATTTATGGAAAAAAGGAAATATCCAGATAAAAATGGTATATATATATATATATAGGAATAGGTAGATTCCGAAATGACTTGATTTGGATGAAGAAACTCAATCATGAAGGGTGCAAAATGAAGCGAGCAATTTGTTCTGCGCGTCAATAACGTTTATCATTATTTTATTGCAGCGATTAGCGCCAGAGAGTCGGTATACGAGCACTTACCACGAAACGCATATCAAAGCAAGGTAAACACGTATACTCGTATCTAACGAGCAAAGTTTACTCAAAGAATCTTACACGCGATAATTCGACTTAGTTAAGGCTTAATTAGAAAATGTGTTTCGAAAAGAATTTATCGCTCCTCGAGTCCCTCAGCTCGGTAAGGCGCTCGCGCGTTACCCTCATCACGTAAATTCTGCTCTCTCTCTCGCTCTCTGTACTATGCGATCGCGCGCAATTGCCATGGCTATATACTCGCACTCGGCTCGAGCAAAGAGAACACGTATTACCCCAGTATAGTATGACGCGCGCGAGCGAGAATATATAAGCGCCAGCGTCTCGAGGATTATGTGCGGCTGTTGCTGCAGAGCCATACCAGAGCGCGCAGCTCATCGACTCGTCTATTCCTACACCCACACACACACACACACACACACACACACACATATATATATATAACGTCTCTCTTTCTCTCTCCTCTTTTTCCTTCCCATCCCTTACTTCGCGCCACTGCGATATTATATTATAATCCCGCAGTGCAGAGAGCTTCGACGTCTTCTTATGCCATATCTAGTGCCTGCTGCTGCTCAGCTAGAGGGCCTGAAAAGAGAGAATGTATTTGAGAGAAAAAACGTACGCGGCCTCCAGAGAAGAGAAAAGCCATTGAACTACGTATCTGTCGCTATATTTAGTTTAGAGGATGTAAGAGGCTTTGTGCTGCTGCGCTTCAGCACTGTTGTGTGTGTGTGTGTGTGCGATTTTTGCGCTTCGCGCGGCGAAATTAAAACACACCCGACGACACGGCTTTTCGGCGTCGTTGCGTTGCGCGTAGATTTTCATTTGCCGCGGCTTCATACGGGGATTCCTGCGATGTGTTTGCGTTACAGCATGAAAAATGATGAGTAAAAGAATACAGTGGAAAGTAATTCGTTTCTAATATCAAAGCTTGCAAAGCCTTACTCGCCTATGTCTATGTGCAGTCTGTATAAAAGCAATGAGCTTTTAGTTAAAATAGGTTTTCCTATAACTACCGTAATATTTATAAATACTCTATACGAATGAGAAATTGAGTGAATGGGAAAAGTTGAAATAAGAATAGTATCGACACTTTGTCGTATCAAAGAAAATGCACGAGAATAATTTGAAGTATTAAGTTGGCCGTCAGAAGCCAGCGCAGCCACTATATTACTCTGCTCTTCCGGGGAGCCATCCAATTAAGTAAGAGCGATATAGTGAGAGCAATAAAGAAAGCAAAGTACATATATATATATATACGTAGGTATATAGTCGAAGTAGAATAAAGTAATAGAGGAGGTAGAAGTTGGCTGGTAAGCGCGGTGGCAATAGGGTTTTTGTAGGAGGCCGTTGCTGCTGTTACTGCTGCAGAGCTGAGGGCTGACGCGGTGGCGAAGAAGAAGTGGGTGAAAGAAGGAAAAGTGGGTGCCGCCGCCGCCGCCGCGTTAGCTTGTCTGGGAGATTAGTGCGCGCGCTCGTATAAAAGTTCCATAGTAGAGAGAAGGAGCCGCTCCCCGCGCGCGCGTACACCGCCCGCGAAATGACGGCTGCAAGCAAGAGCAGCACCAGCAGCAGCCTCCGCAAAGACGTGATGGAAGTGGTGGTGTAGCTGGAGCGCGGCGTGCACGAGAAGGTCGCCTTCTATCGCTCTCCGAGGATGAGGATGACGAAGCCGAGAGAAAAAGAGAGAGAGAGAGGAAGAGGAAGGTATATAAGCTCGGGTCTCGCGTTCGCGCGCCAAGCCTGTTTCCAGCTTCGTCTCTTATCCTTCCTTTTCTCGAGCCCGCGCGTGTAGGTGTATACAATATATGGTAGCAGCGCCCGCTGGGAGGGAAAATTAGTTTTCAGAAATTTTTCATGAAAGCACTGAAAAGGGGAGAGTGAGAGAGTAAGAGTAAGAGAGAGAAAGAGAGCTGCCTTTTCTCATTGAAGGCTATTTTTGTTGGCGCCGCGACGACGCTACTAAGAGACCGAGAATGAGAGAGAGAGCGGATTCAATAGCCTTTATTTCATACACCCCCTCGTGTTAACTCACACACTCGTCCTTCGCGCTCCTTTCCTTTCCTTATTACGTGCTTTCTTCCGCGGCACCGAGCTCTCTTATATATATTCCTCGATTCTCTTATATTACCGCGCGCGCAGACTCTCTCTCTCGCTCGCGTCTTTTTTCCATTATGCGGCATAAAGGGGCGCTACAGAGAGTCGTCGCCACTTTCCGTTCGTCTCTCCTTCTCTCTCTCTCTCTCTCTCTCTCTTCTTTCTGCTTTCCTTATTATGCTTCGCATCGGGCTCGAATCCCGCGCGAGCTGTCCGTCGCCCGCCGTTCCAGCTATACATCGTGGCCTCGCCTCGCGCGAGAGCGTGCAACGCAATATCATCGCTTCCCCTCTTCCCATCTCGCTCTCTCCCTCAGTCTCTCTCTCTCTCTCTCTCTCTCTCTCTCTCTCTCCTCCCCTTTTTATTTTTCACGCACGCGTATAATGAAATCCCGGACTCCGTAATTAGTTTTGGACAATGCCGGAAGGTGAAGAAGAAGAAGGTGGAGGAGGAGGAGGAGGAGAGGGTGGAGCCTGCGGACGCGCGTTAATTTTCGCAATTAAGCGTCCGCGCGCGGGCTTTCTTTATCTCTCTCTCTCTCTCTCACTTGCACTACTGCTGCTGCTGCTGAGAAGGGGGTACGTGTACGGAGGCGTCGCAGTAGAGGGTAAGAAGCGGCTTCCTTCTTTCTGTGTCCGCCCCGTAAATGCTAACTACGCGCGACTCTCTCTATCTCTCTCTCTCTCTGCAACGGGGTTTTATTATTGTTCGTTGTTCGTGAAAGACGCGAGCGTGCAGCAGATATATATGTATGTATATATATAAATACATGATGCTCTCGCGTGCAGCTCTCGGCTCGCGCTCCTCCTGAGGACTTAATGATTAATCATTCTGCTCCGCTCGTTAAAAAAATTTGCGCTCCGCGTCAATTATGCACGCGAGAAGGAGTAGAGAGTGAGACAGCGGAGCGGCTTCGGGGGGAGCGGGAGGAGGAGGGGAGGGGGGGACGTATAAAAATACGAGGATCGCACCTTTGAATTTTTTCAACAAGAATCGCAATATACGCGCGCCCGTACGTGTGTGTCTTTCAAGAGAGGCGTCTTTTTCACGCGGATTTGTTTTTTTTTCTCTTTCTTTTTATTTTGCGACATTAATTAACACAGAGAGAAACTCTGCACGTACGCGCAAACGCGGCAAAGTGATGCAAGGAAAATTAGTGGCGGCATTTTTTTATTTTGTTTGCAGTAATTAACAGGGCGAGCGCTCGCGAGGTCTTGTGCAATTACGTTGTTCCGCTGGAGCTCGAGAGCATTGCCGCGTAGCGAAAACATTTCATGGTTCACCGTTTTAGAAACTCCTTCGAATAAATGCGACCGATTATGCAATAAAAAAAATGTAGCTCTCGGATTTGTTATTTTAGCTTTACACAAATTAATTCGGATTCCATGCTCCTAACAGTGTCTTTATAGATCATAAAAGAGAAGATCACCGTATGGTCTCGGAATACTTCATCGACACGCAAAGAAGTTGTAATAGAAAAATAAATTTTGTAGGAGCGTGAAATAGTCGAGCACACACGATGGTATACTGTATCGCAGGATATCATAATAACAGTACCGCGGTTGGTTGACATTCCCGTGCAAATGAATACAGCTTGCGTTGTGTGTATATATACACGGGGCTGAGGCGTCCTAGCCTATAGCAGTTAGTACATATAGTCGTACAGAGACAGACAGAGACAGAGAAGGAGAGATAGAGAGAGCAAGAGAGAGTAATGCTTACATTATGTCGTGCGCGCGAGAAATGGAGGGTTGAAAGTCGGTCGTAGCTAGGGCTGAGAATGAGAGAGAGAGAGAGAGAGAGAGAGAGAGAGTACAGAACGTGGGCTGCTATCATAAGTGTGTACCTACGCATGTTCCGACGACATTCCGCTGCTCTATTCAAGTAAATTACACCCTGGTTCGTGTCCCTTTGACACTACCACGGCTCTTCCCGTATATAAAAGAATTGTATTTAGAGTGTCTATATATGTATGTATAGTATAAATTAAATATAGACAGCCATGTTCTATTTCTATATTATGCATAAGAAATATGGAGGGCGTGACTCGTGTCTAATTTCAAGGTTGTTTAGAGTTTCGTATGCACTTTAATTAAACTATAGTTTATTGTATGATTTTTTTAATACACTGTCTTTAAAAAAAAAGATGGTTATAAAGAGTGCACTTAGGTTATCTTGATGAGCGTTTCTTTACTTGGACTAAAATATACAGGCAAAGTATTGATTACTTAGAATTCTATTATTATGTAGATATTTATTTACGATTTCTACATGTATAAATCACTCAATAACGTAATATACCGTGAATTCAAGAAGTTTTTTTTTCTTAATATGCTCTTTTGTCCGCGAACATTTTTATTTGATTAAAATTTTTTGCAGCAATCGAAAAATGCGCTTTGGAATTTAGTTATTGAATACATCGATCATCTTTCGTCTTGTATATGATATATAAGAATAACAGCTATTTTATATATTAGAGTATCAGCTAAACCATTTAATCAACGTATTTCTTATCCAATTTCATTTGCAGCTTCTTATCGAGCTATCAAAGTCAATGCTCAAACGAAAAAGAATCTACATGTTCTTGAAAAATATAAAGTGGACAATAATGAGGTGCAAAGAGGAAAGAGTGGAAATTTTTGTCGAGAAAGAGCGTTTGAAAATAAAATATCGCTGCAACCATCTCGAACGGTTCAAGCTGAATCGACGAAAGCGTCCTTTATACACCGAAGGAATAGCCTCGGCCTCACCCTCCTCTGCCTTTATTTTTTTATCCAGTCCCGTATAGCTGCCGCGAGCTCTCAATCAACTATTTTCAAAAGAGCTCCAGTCTCGGCATTATTCGACCCCAACGCAGAGCCGCACAGGCAAGTCGGGCCGGCGCGAGAAAATGTGCACCGGGTTCCCAATGAAAATCGCGCGCTCTCGAGAAGATCGTCGTCCTCGAAAACAGAGGTGCAGATCTGAGGGAGTGTGAGAGAGAAGGACGGGGG